>VSMD01039686.1:0-262691 GCA_008750895.1 Mirza zaza
GAGCGCCGGCGTGCCCGGCGGCTGCGCGCCCTGTGCCCGCGGTGGTCCGCGTGGCCGACTCCTAGGCAGAGACGCGCGCGCCCAGAGCGGCCGGGAGCTGCAGTCTCGGCTTGCAGAAGCAAACGCCAGACGGTTCCTCGGGCAGACAGAGTAGGCGGGCGCAGGGCAACCCCAGGTCTTCCCCGGGGAATGGGCGGGAGGGGCCGGCAAACGTGGGCCGAGGGCGCCCTCTGCGCTCCCGGGTGCACCAGGAACTGCAGCCCGCTCGCCCCTTCCCGCCTCAGTTGCTGCTCTGGGGGCCTCAAGTCAGGTTGCTTAGGAGTGGAGAGTCTTAGGGGTGGAGAGTCTTAGGAGTGGAGAGTCTTAGGAGTGGAGAGTCTTAGGGGTGGAGAGTCTTAGGAGTGGAGAGTCTTAGGAGTGGAGAGTCTTAGGAGTGGAGAGTCGGGGCCTACACACCTGCGACCTGAGGATCCCTAGCCCCAGTTTCCTCCCTGTAGACTCGCACTCCGCGTCAGAACCGGCTTCACGACTTCTACTTATTTCCCTGATTCCTACCCAGAGTCACCTATACCCCTGCTCTCGGTAACAGACCGCGGAGAAGGTGGCGCAGTACAGGCTCCCTCAATCTAAGGGCCCCATAGAATTACCTTTCCAAAGGTCAGAGGAGGAAAAATAAAAACAATAAACAGAAGAATGCGTCTCTTTGAATATGCCCAGAATGGTCAACTTTGTGCAGATGACCAATCAATCAGGTCCGATGCTGCCTTTCCAAAACTTTCATTCATATACAGCAAGCCAAAAAAGGTTCTTTGTACTATATTATCTGTGATTAATAATTGATTTGCTTCTCTGATTATACTCATTAGGTGCCTTTTCCGTAACTGGTTACCTACTAAAAACTACCAGATACTAGAAAATACTTACACCATGCACAATTCCAGCAAGGATGAAGACTTGCCACAAAAACTGCATGACTTTGTGAGCAATTGGCCCCAAATTTGACTCTACCTTCTCTGGAAAGCAACTCGAATCGGAAAATATGATCACTTAAGATCGATGTCTCTGTAAAATGAAGCTAAATCAGAAAAAAAGAAAAGACTCATGCATAGATGAAACACTAAGAGTGAATTGTCACACACGTCAGCCTCTCAGCGGGCATAGAATTTGTAGATAATCTCCACCTTACATTAGCCATTCCCCCAAACCTCTCTAAAATGGATACAAAGACAAGAAGCATCAGCCCTTTATCACCAGCTGTAGTGCAGGATGAAATATTTAGAATTACCATTACATTGCACTATGTCAGTTTTGCTTTTTACATTGTCCAGAAAAAAAAAATGATATCCTAATTTTACTGTGAAATATTTCTATTTTCAGTTTCTAAAAAGTGAGAAAAATGAAATCCAGCTCATAGGTCTAAGCTCGTTTTCACACTACAGGCAGTGTTCTACCATCTATAGTTATTTCTAGGTTGAAAATATCAAACATTTTATTCATTTTGGACCCTGTTGCTATGAAGGTAGATGATCAGAACTGTTTTCCTCTCACAGCCTCTACTGCAAAGAGTGCCAAAAACAACATCATCCTCGTACTATTCATTTTTCTTTCAATTTCTTATATTCTTCTTAAAACAGAAAATATCTCATTACATTTATGGGTGATAATGTCTGTCTATTCTATTATCTTCTTCCATAATTTACAATACCTTTAAGATAAATTAGAAGAATATTTCTGAAACTTTCTCATTTGGGAAAAAAATAAGGTATTGTTTCTATAAATTTAACAAATACAAAAGATGAAATTTAGAAGTAAAAAAGTCTGTTTTCTTGTTATTAATGTATCTTTTACAGAAATTCATCTGCTCAGCAGTCTTGTCTTTTGCACAAAAGGGAGAACTCTTACTTATATCCTGAATTTATCTGAGTTAATCTTTAGGGAGAGGAGGGTGATAAACTCTATTATTCTTATTCCGTTATAGAAAGAAAGAGAGACAGAAAGACAGGGAAGGATGCACATATAAGACTTTTTGTAGTCTGGGATAAAACTATTTAATACAGAAAAAATTGAAACATTAACCCTGTAATTTTAAAAAATATATCCAAATTTTCCTATTCCTTAAACAAATAATGGATAGAAAATTAGAGCAATTTTGGAATGAGTTAGAGACTCAAGAGAACTCTAAATAATATAGCTCTTATTCTTTTTAAAAATGTCACCTAAAAATTCTTTTAAATCAACTCAGATACATTATATCAAAATCAATTGTACTATAAGACATAATCAATATTTGTTTTCAAATTTCTATATATTTTTAAGATTTTCAATATGATAAATCATTTATATTGGTAATTGTTTTATAAAATGAACATTTTTTCATGTTAGTCTAATTTCTCACTATATCAGCAAAACTGATGTTAGGATTTGATCCTTCTTTGAGAGCATTTTCTCTTTTGTAAATAGGACCAGGCCCTTCTCAAGGTAGAGCTTATTTGTTAAGATTCCAAAATTAGCTGTTTGCAATTTAAGCTTTGTAGTACTATCTCAAAATCCTCTGTTATATTTGACAGTTATCTAATAAGTATTCAAGAAAGAGAATTATTTCAATTTGCTGTTAGTCTAATTTTTATAGACTTAAATGGAGTTCAAAAAAAGGCAGTATGAATAATGGTGGAGTCAAAAACAGAATATTCCTGTGTAGTCGGGTGAATCAAAGTCTAGATATCAATTACTTTTCCCTCTTTCTCCTGCTCCATCTGAGGAGTGCTCTGCAGTGCATTTTGTATGTATAGGAATATGTTCTGAATTCTTTTATTTTCAAATATTTCCTTTCATTCAGAGCTTAATTCAAATAACGTTGAGAAAAACTTTACCTAGTTACTTTGGATTACATGCATCTATGCCTTTTTAATTTCAATAGTATTAGTCTGAAGCCCTGTGATTCAAGATGGAGAATACCATACTACCTTTATGCACTAATTTATTCTTTCATTTAACTAACTTTTTTGAATAATAATCTCTATTGTTTAAAATTAACGTACTTGTCTCGTGAGGGATTAAGAAATGGATAATTTAGTGAGAGGAAGTATTAATTCTTGAATTCTAAATTCCAAGTGAACCTTCCAAGATAGTTTTCCAGTCCTGATAAAATATGAACTTTATGGTTGCTGTGGTTGAATGTGTTCCCAAAGAAAGCATATATTGGAAACTTAATTCCCAATGCAACAACATTGTTAGGTGGGAATGAGAGACAAATAAGCCATGATAGTGGAGTGAATGGATTAATGCTATTATCTTGGGAGTGGATTCGTTCCTTATTGCTGGGGTGGGTACCTTATAAAAGGAAGAGTTTGGCCCTCTTTTGTCTTTTTTTCACTCTCTTGCCTTCCACCATGGGATGATACAGTAAAAAGGCATTCACCAGATACCGGCATCTAGATCTTAGACTTTCCAGCCTCCGGAACTATGGACCAATAAGTTTCTGTTCATTATAAACTACCCAGTCTCGAGTATTCTGTTATTGCATCGCAAAATGGCTAAAACAATAGTCAAATACCAATTCACGTATGTCTACTATGTACCTAATACTGTGCTTAATATGGATAATTAAAAAATAAATTGTCTATTTGTGAACATTCCAATGCTCTTGGTTTGGAGAAAAATTTAAATACATGGAATAAAAAAATAATAGAAGGTATAATTTTAGTGTCTTAAAATATTTTGTGCCAGAGTTTAAGCCAAAAGTTAGAGGCTTTTTTTATTTATCATGTGTGAAACATCAATATGGCAAGAGATCACAGAATGAAAAACTCAGTAGAAGAGTCGGCTCTTGTACTCTAAAGGTCAGGTGGGTCTTCCAAGCTTAGATTGCTATTCCTGATAGACTGTGAACTCAAGAAAGACTTCCTGCTTTGATATCCAGAAAGACCAGGAACTTGATCCCTAATACTAATTCAATTTCTGTGAAATTTATAATAAAAAAATGAGATTAGATACTCTAGATGAAATATCTAAAGATCATTAAGTGCTACCATGCATCTACAAAAGTCTTTCAAAAATGACTGCCAGTCAATTCAAATGGATCTTTTTCAAAGTGGCTTTCAATTTTAATTTGGTTCATGATAAAAAAGTGAGGAAATGGCTGGGCGCGGTGGCTCACGCCTGTAATCCTAGCACTCTGGGAGGCTGAGGCGGGTGGATTGCTCCAGGTCAGGAGTTCGAAACTAGCATGAACAAGAGCAAGACCCCGTCTCTACTATAAATAGAAAGAAATTAATTGGCCAACTAATATATAGAGAAAAAATTAGCCGGGCATGGTGGCGCATGCCTGTAGTCCCAGCTACTCAGGAGGCTGAGGCAGTAGGATTGCTTGAGCCCAGGAGTCTGAGGTTGCTGTGAGCTAGGCTGAGGCCTCGGCACTCACTCTAGCCTGGGCAACAAAGCGAGACTCTGTCTCAAAAAAAAAAAAAAAATGAGGAAACAAAATACTTTTTAATAGTTTTCAGAGATATTTTATAATATGAAATATAGTTTAGATGAATAATAATTTCTTTTACCTTTTGATAAACACATATAATTATTCTCTCTCTCTCTCACTTACACACACACACATATACACACACACACACACCCTTTTGGGGTTTTTAAAATAGATATTCATTGATTTATTGATTAAATGTGAGGATTGTGGGTAATTCTATTAAAAAAGAGAATTAAGAAATTACAGTCATCCCTCAGTGTACTTGGAAATTGCTGTCAGTGAATGCTAGGTTTCTGTTCTCCCTTGTTGCCTGTCTGTAAGTAACACATCCATGTCATGTAACTCGTGTGCATGCGTGTTCTGTCTCACCAGACTCAGACAAAATGTTAACCAGTCCACTGAAACTGCTTCACAGGTACGAATAAAAGAGATTCACTGCATTCCTCCAATCTTTATAAGCTATTGAACTTAACAGCACATGAGGAATGACTATTTGTAAATTTTACTTCAAATCTGAAATATATATTCTAAGAAACTAAAAGCTCGAACGAAGGATCCTCTTTTCTCTCAGATTCCTGCCTCGAGCCACCACTCAGATGATAAGAATGTATCTGAGACTCTGAGGATTCAAGGTGTGAGAAGTATATTCAGAGCATTTTTGCTTAGGGACAGGCCTAACAATCCAGATTTTGGACAGGAATTTGCCTCTTAGTGGAGCCAGACTTAGCTCTGCAGTTACTTGGAAGAGTTCCAGGATAAAAGAGGTTTGGCAGCAATGCTTCCTTCCAGAAAATACCCTTCAGAGCAGAAAGGTGGAATGCCCTGGTCAGATTCTTTTGCCCAAGAATATCACTGGAAGAGTGTTGAATGTTGTTCTGATGTTGTCTCACACCATTTGTACTTGATAAATTAGAAGCCTCCTTCACCAAAAAGATAATCTCCAGCACGCTATTTGAATCATTGCTGGTTCAGTACAGTATTTTCATCACTTGTCTGCCCTCTATTACTAGAGAGAAACTCAGTAGTCAAAATTGCACAGTTGCTAGATTCTGTACCTGCTGATACAAGCTGGCAAAGACAGATCACAAATTACTTAAAGGGCACAGTAGTTTGACGCTTGAAGACTAGGCCAAACAAATTATTGCTCTTGCCAAGTATTTGAAATAAGGCCACTCTGGTCAATTCTGTATAAATAAAGCAATAGAGCTCACCAATTAAGAAGAAATAGCTGGCCCTCAGAAGTCAAGGTTAGCCCAGATTTGATATTTATAAAGGTGAATAATTCAAAATGAACCCCTATAACTCAACATATACCCAAGTAATCAATCTTTATATGCTGCATGGAGAAACTGGACTTAACATGTAGAGATTGACTTGCACTTATAAATGTGTGAAGTTAGGTTAGGACAAAATCAAGGATAGAGGGAATATAAATGGTGGTTGATACACTTAACACTGGAAAAAAAGATAAATTTGTTATTTTTCCAGTTTAGAACCATTATTTTATCCTCTGTCTACATAAGAACTAATATATATGAATTTAGTAGAGTATTACCATTGAGATGGTTATTTAATCAATCATATCATGAATAATTGAGGCCATATTCTAAGTAATTAAAAGAAAAAGAAAAGCATATAAAGGGGAAAATATTGCTTATCCAAAGTAATTATTATAACAAAAAGCATCTTTCCTATATTTGGGTTATGGTAACTAATTATCATAAAATAGGTTTTGGCACACATACCAGATAACTGAATGATGCTGATAAATAAAAACAGTATTGAAAAATATAGTTATTCACTTCCTTAAGCCTATGTTTTAAATTGAAAGCACGATCGACCAAAGAATGGGAAGCAGCATTGTAGAACAAAAGGACAGTCTGAGTAATTAGGACTTAAAGGCTTTCTTAAAAATATTACCTCATTCTTTCATGAATTAAAATGAACTAAGGAGGATTGAAAATACATACATCTCTGAAAACAAAGTAATCACTTTTATCATAACATACCAATCTGGTTATGAGCAAAGGAATATGAAATATTGATTAAAGAAATATTAGAAAGTTTGAACAACTAAACACATACCTGGTAATTTTGTTATTTTTATCTTGAAAAATAGTAATTGTTTATTAAATTATGATACAATCTAATACTAATTCTTTACTAAATTTTAATGAGATTAAATTTAATGACATTTTTAATAATCTTGTCATTGAGAAAAATGGAATAGTTTTAAATAATGAATAATCTGAAAGAAAGTATAAGGAATTCTATTCATAAAGATAATACACTGTTAAGCCAATTTCTTTAAAAGAACAATCCTGAAGCTTAGAAATTAAATATGAAAAGCAATAGGATGAAATATACTTACATATCTTAACATTTTTATGACCAAAATAAACCTTCTGTATTTTAAGCACATTTCAAAGAATCACTAGTATCTGTTTTAAAGCCTATATCTTATACCTTATGAGAATATACTTTGCTACTTCAGCCACTTGAAAGTACAAATTGCTGAAGACAAAATTTTGTAACGTGATACTTCTGGAACATTTTGAATGGCTTATAATATTAGCAATAATATTCCGAAATTATAAATTATGTGTAGGTTATAATGAAAACTGAAGTTTTGATCACCAAATACATTATTATTTTATTATATATAACACATTTTCTTTATCCATTCATCTGTTGTTAGACAGTTAAGTTGATTCCTTATCTTGGCTATCGTGAATACTGCAGAAATAAACATGGGAGTGCAGATCTCTTCAACATACTGATTTCCTTTTTTATTTTTGGATATACAACCAGCAGCAAAATTGCGGGATCATATGGTAGTTCTATTTTTAATATTTTTCCAGGAACTTATATAATATTTTTCATAATGGATGTTCTAATTTAAATTCCCACTAACAGTTTGTAAGGGTGTACTACATCCTCACCAAAACTTATCTTTTATCTTTTTGATTATAGCTATTCTAACTGGGATGAAGTGATATCTCATTTTAGTTTTGATTTGCATCTCTCCAATAATTAGTGATGTTGAACATTTTTTATATACTAATTGGCCATTTGTGAATCTTCTTTTGAGAAATATCTACTAAGGTCTTTTGCTCATTTTTTAATGAGATTATTTGTTTTTTGCTACTGAGTTTTTTGAGTTTCTTATATGTTCTGGGTATTAGCCTCTTGTCAGATGTAAATTTTACAAGAGATTAATACCCAGAATATATAAGTTTGCAAATGTTTTTTCTCCCATTCTTTCCTTTGTGTCGTTACTCTGTCGATTGTTTCTTTTTGCTGTGCAGAAGCTTTTTAGTTTGATGTAATACCATTTGCCTATTTTTATTTTTGTTCCCTTGCTTTTAAGGTCTGATCCAAAAAATCCAATGTCATGAAGCATTTCCCCTAGATTATCTTCCAGTAGTTTCATAGTTTGGGTTCTTACTTTTAAGTCTTTAATCCACTTTGGGTTGAGTTTTGTATATGGTAAAAGATAAAGACCTAGTTTCATTCTTCTACATGTGCATATCCAAATTTCCCAGCACAATTTATTGAAGAGACTCCTTTCCACAATGATTGTTCTAGCACCTTGTCAAAAATTACATTCACTTTTCATATCCATTATTCAATAAATGAGCTATAAAATTGAATCAATATTAATGCTAGAATGCAGTAGGAATTCTACTTAAAAGTTTGCTAGGCTGAAGGAAAAGCTTTAAACTTTCTTATTTTTCCATCTTGGTAATTGAGAGATACTGATAAAAGATCTTCTATTTGTCTTCTTTCTCTCTCCCTAAGCTCTTTTGTGATACATGAATTTGTTTCAAAGTAAAACTGTAAATAAATACAGTAAAGCCCTTCAGATACACTTAAGATGTATTATGTTGAAGAATACAGATTTGGGCTGCAATTTAATTGCTATGCCAATCATGATCAGAAACACAATTCTTCCAAAATGGAACTCTTAAAGACTAGATAGCATTTAATTGATGAATTTTGTGTGGTTCAACTACTTGAAGAAAATGAAGTTAAACCATCTGATTAAACATGGAAGATTAAGTGTTGAAGTTTCTTACTGATACAACTTAATATTTTATTTATTAAAATATTAAAATTATAAATGTAAATCAAATATGGCCAAATGCTTTGGAACTCCTCTCAATAAAAAAGTAAGATAATTTTTAAACAAGAATTTAAAATTAATTACAAAATGATAAAAACGTAGGAAAAAGGAAAAACATAGACAAATAGAAAGAAAGTTTAAAAAACAGTTGGAAGAAAAATACAGATTAGTTTCTATCAAATGTTAGTCTGTTTTTATTATTATTATTTTTTAATTCAGGATATTATAGGGGTACAAACATTTTGGTTACATCTAATGCCTTTGTCTTAGTTATTTAAAATAAAGAAAACAGAGATAAACATTTATTTGAAATATATAATAATTAATTATATTACAAATGCATGTAGTCCGTCTGGTCTGCCAATGCACTCAAGTCTAAGAGAGTAAATAACAAGCTATTAGTATAGCAGTATATATACCTGATTATATATGATTGTAGATGTATACATAATCATGCTTCAGATCAGTTTATTTGTCCCTTAAGACTAATGAATAAATTAACTTTTATGAAATTTTAAAATAAGAATAGAATTTTTATGTGCTAATTAATGTATAGCTTTATTATTGTTAGGATCAAACTATGTACTATTCCAAAAACATATATTAATTTCAGACTTACTACTACCCTCCTGGCTCCACTCTTCCTGACCCAATATTACCTTGTAATACCATGATCATTAGCCCTGATTTTTCCTAACAAACATATCATTGAATACTTCTCATAAATAAAACTACTGATAATGTGGCAAAGGTAAAGTTATATAACATTATTTTAGTGAAAAGAGGCCAGAATAGTATATATCCATGATTCCTAAACTGTTAATAGTTAAGGTGGTAAAATTAGAACAGTGGTTGCATCTGGGGAGGGGAGGTACACTGTAAAGTGGCATACAGGCACTTTAGAGTGAAAGAAATGTTTTTTTTTCTTGCTTGGCCTGGTGGTTATCCAAGTTCATACATTTGTTATAACTACTCACTCAAGTTGTATGCTTAAAGATATATGCAAAATCTATTTTATGTAAATTATACCTTAATAAATAAAAATAAATAAATATTGAAGAAGAAAGGGACATGAGACAAAAATCATACTAAATACTGTTGATCCAGGATTGCTAGATTTAAAACAGTATCTGTGCATGGGCTTCATCTCCTTAAATGGAATGCAAAATATATTATCTTGCAGAGAAGAAATGTTCCTTTTTCCAAAAATGGACAAAGTTATCATCAGATTATCAAAAAATGGCTCTGAATCCCCAATAAATATAAAACCTTTGGTTCATCCCTTAAATTTACAAATGAAGAGTAATTTTCTCAAGGACACATGATTTATTAGCTTGTGTTCTAACAATCCTATTTTCCTATTTAGTGCTATTTTCTGCAGCACCAAACTAATTAATCTTATGAGCAAAACTCTAAAAACCAGTACCGATGGTATTTTAAGTTTATGCATTAGAAAAAAAAGATATGTTACAAATTGTTTTTTAAACTCAAACAAAATGGAGGCCTGAATTAAAATCCACACTGTGAAAAAATAAAGTGGAATGGATAAAAACAATATTGCTAACAGAGTAAGCTTTAGAAGTTAGTTTATTTTTAGTATATGGAAACACAACTGTTTTTATGTGTTGATTTTGTATCCTGTTTCTTTACTGAGTTTGTTTATTAGTTGTTAAGATTTTTTTGATTCATTAGAATTTACTATGTATAGAAATATATCATCTGCAAACAGATAATTACTTCTTCCTTTTAAATTTGGATGCCATTTAATTTCCTTTTCTTGTCTACCTGCTTTGAGTAAGACTTTCTCTAGTATGTTGAATAGGAATGGTGACAGTGGGCATCACTGTCTTGTTCCTGATATTAGAGGAAGCACTTTTAGTTTTTCACCATTGAGTATGATGTTTCCCATGGGCTTGTCCTACATGGTCTTTATTATGTTGAAGAACATTCCTTCTGTACTTAGTTTTATAAGCATGAGAAAACATGATAGAGTGTTGAATTTTGTCAAATGATTTTTCTGTATCTGTTGAGATGATAATGTGATTTTTATTCTTTGTTAATGTGACATATCATAATACTTAGGATTAAGGAAACAGTCCCATTTTCAATAGCATCCAAAAGAATAAAATATATAAGAATAAACTTAACCAATGATGTGAAAAGCTTGTCCATAGAAAACTACAATATATTGAAGAAAGAAATTAGAGTATACACAAATAAATGAAAATACATACTGTGCTAATGGAATGGAAGACTTAATATTGTTGAAATGTTCATACTACCCAAAAGTAATATACAGACGCAATGCTATTCCCATCAAAATCGGGTGGTGGGCAAATGGGAGAGGGGAGGAGGAGAAGAATTTAAACTTACAAAATAGGTGCAATGCGCACTACCTGAGGGCAGGACATGCTTGATATTTTGGTAAGGCGGGGCGGGGGGAGGAGGGGAGGAATGGCAGGGGCAATATATGTAACCCTAACAATATTTGTACCCCCATAATATGATACAATAATAAAAAAAATCCCAATAGAATTTCTTACAGAAATAGAAAAAACAATCGTAAAATTCATATGAAACAACAAAAGACCCAGAACAGCTAAAGTGAGCTTGAGAAAGAACAAAACTGTAGGCATCACAATTCCTGATATCAAAATATGTCAAAGCTACAGTAATTAAGGACATGTGACACTGGGGTAATGACAGACATTAATGACCAATGGAAAAGAATAGAAAGGCCAGAAATAAACCCACACTTTGATGGATGAATGGATATAGAAAACATATTACACACATACAATAGAATATTATTCAACCTGGAAAAAGAAGGAAATCCATCTGTGAAATGTCAGTCACAGATAGACAAATACTGTATGATTTCACTTATATGGTATATCTAAAATATTTAAAACTTATAGAAGTGGAAAATAGAATGGTGAATGGTGGGATATGAGAAGAGGGGAAAATGGGGAGTTGTTCATTGAGTATAAATGGTAATTATACAAGACAAATAAGTTCTAGAGATGTGCTGTATAGCATAGTGCCTAGTTAACATACAGTGTTGTACACTTAAGAGTTTTTTAAGAGGGAAGATTTCATGTTAAACATTCTTATTCCAGGAAAGACAAAAAACACACACAAAAAAGAAACACAAACTTTGGGAGGTGATGGATATATTTATTTCCTTGATTGTGGTAAGAGTATCACTGGTATGACTATGTCCAAACTCATCAAATTGTATACATTAAATATGGCAGTTTTATGTATCAATTATGCCTGAAATCTGTAAAAAAAAGAAAAAGGGTTAGAGTTTAAATATTGTGATTTAAATTGAATTGAGTAGGAATACTAAAATATATATGTATTTAGGAATCTGATATCCATGGTAATGACACTTATGTTTTGTCTCTAGGAGGGTAGTCAGGATTAAGACAGTCTGTACATTAAAATTCTGATACAAATGGAAATACTCACAGAATATAATCTGCAGTTGGGAGTAAGTATGTAGGCTCAGAGCTTCCAACATCTCAATCAAAGCAAGAGCCATTTCTCACCAGCATATTTCCAAGACAACAAATCAAAACATCTAATGAAAACATTTTATGCAAGGAACAGATAAGCAAGCCAGTCAGACTGAAATACTTTTACTGTTATTCTATGCCATAAACACTAAACCTAAGAAGGATTTCTAGCTCTTGTGAACGAGTTCACAATTGTTTCACAATTTATGTTAGGTAAATCACTAGACCAATTGCTTGAGTTAGCAACTGGTTTATCATAGAATCAACTTGCCTTTTCATTTTCTTCTAAAGAATATATATGTTATTTACTGAACTCATTTCTGCCCCTTATGTTTTTTTTTTTCCCTCAGAACGTTTTAAATTCTGTGAAAGGAGAGTTCTATGGAGGTCTGTGCAGCAAAATTATCTCATTTATACCCTATACTTTAAATTTATAGCAATACTAGAAAAATGGAGGAAGAAAATGAAAACCGAAAGACATGGCAGACCTTCAAAATAAGGGTAAATAAATATTCCTATGAACCACAGACAGAAGAGAAATATAATGTATTGAACAAGGGTAAAGATGGTGTTGACAGAAATTCAGTTGGTGTTGGTTAACATAGACTAGAATGTTTCGCTTAAAATAAGGGATTAGAACTAGGATTAATAACAGAATCTTAGTTTGGCCTAAGAAACTTATTGCCCATACAAATGAATTTTCCCAAGGTATGCCATCCATGTATAGAGTTGTGACTTTACGTGTAATTCTTACCACCCTGAAATGTATAAAACCAAACTGTAACCCAACCACAGTGAGACCACTTGCTCAAGGCTTCTTGGATGTGGCTCTCTGGGCCGTGGTCACACATATTCAACTCAGAATAAACCTCTTTAAATTATTAAAAAAAAAATAAATAAAGGAATGTAGGGGATTCTCCTGAAAGGAGGCTTAAAAGAGAACTGCTGCAAAGAGTTACCTGAGACATCTATGTATACCAAACAGTGGGCCTGAGGAGGTTAGTCACAAAGCACAGTTTCTTGAGCCGGAACTGAAATGATTATCACACTGGATTAGTGGCAGGATTTATGAAATCCTCAGCATGATCACAAAACATGGAAACATCACTGTTATTATAAGAGCATGTTTTAGGCTGGAGTGGATAAAAGCAATCCAGAAAAACTGTAAATAAGGAAAGCTAAGCCCAGGAGGAGGAAGAAAACAAAAACAAACCCAAAAAGGGAATCTATAAATCCAAATTCTAAGTCAAAGCATGACATCTAATTCCATAAAAGGGACTTGATAAGACGAACACTAAGCATTAATTAACTCAAATGCCATTAATTTTATAAAATAGATGTAGAACAATTTATAAAATTCATACATTTAAAAGTATCATTATGTAACTGAGGCTTTTTACTCTTGGACTATCATCTTCCCGTTCCCCACTTTGTATCCCATGAATGTTAATATATACAACTACAATTTTTCAAAATATAATAAACATCATTGTATATTGATCAAATTTAAAAATTAATACAAACTAATAATTATATTAATAAAACATCAATAGAAATGAAATTAGGGTAAATACATAAAGATTATACTAGAATGCTAGGATAAAGCAAAATATAGACCCAGAAATTAATAACACTGTACATATCTGTATCTTACTACAGAGTAAGATCAGCTGAAGAGAGAGTAACTTGAAAAGTAACAATAAGTAATACACATAGAGTGTAGTATATTTACATTTTTCTGTAAATTGCTACTTGTAATTTTTGCCCATTTTATTTTGTTTTGCGTTCCTCTCCTCATGAGGGGTACTAATTGTCTTTCTTTTTTTTCTGTAAATATTTAAACAAAAAATCAGTTGTCTTTTAACTTAGTTCGTATATTTTGCTAAAGATGTTTTATAGCCAAATACTAAGTATTTCTTTTATGCTTTCTAGCTTTATATTCTTATTTGAAATAATTGGAAACTTAATACTACACAGATCTAACTTTTTTCTATTGATATTAACACTCAAATCTTTGATATTTGTGAAATTTTATTTTGCATGTTATAAGCTGTGAGACAATCTCCCTAATTTTGACAATACCCTATATGTCAAAAATTCCTTTCTCTGTTTAATTGAAACATCTTCTTAAATATTTAGTTTTCTTATTCACTTACTATGTTTAGGTGTTTTCTACCAACCCCAAAGCTCTATTTTTTGAGTTTTGCAAATGCTGTATAATTTTTATTAAAATAACTGAAGTAAATGATAATATCTCAACATTAATTTAAAACAAAAACAGCTATGCATCTGTGATATTATATGGAGCTAAAGAGAACTTACAATATAAAGGTCTTTAGAACACAGAACTGGCAGAATTTTCTGACCATTTTAATGTGGTTGTTAAGGAGAAAAAGGTATTCAAAGGAATTCTGAAGTTTAAAATCTTTGCCAAAATATTTATGGTAATATATTAACCAAAATACCACCATCTAAATATGTGGTAGAGGAAGAGACAAAGATGTCAGTTTAAGACAACTTGAATTTGAAATTCCTGAGGGATAAAGGTTAATATGTCAACTAAACTTAGAAGCAGAACACTCGGGTGAAAATTCAAATATGAAGACATAAATGACAGAATTTCCCATATGAGATTATGGGTAAAAGTGAAGATACTATGAGAAAACACTCAAAGTGAAAATAGAAACATGATTAATACTAGATATTTTGGTACACCCTTCTTTGATAAATGATCAGGAAAAAAAGAAGTTAGAAAACTCAAATGAGAAAGAATGTTAAAATTTAGGAATAAGAATCAGTTCGGTGGCAGTTCAAGTAGAAATCTGAAAAGGTGGGTATGAGCACCCAAGGGTCACCATGCTACTGTGTACCTGTGGGTATAATGAGGAGACACACATAATTAGCTCCTTCAAAGTATTTGTGAATGTGCCCATATCACTAACACAAAAACACTACTTCAAATAAAAGTAATTTTATTTCATAACATTTACCTCCTTAAAATATTCCATTGCTGTAAATGAGCCTTAGTTTATGTCAGCTATATATCTGTTTTTACATGGTGGTAAGTATCACAATAAAGTATAAAAAGCTCTAATAATAGACGTTATTTGGAGGCTGGCTTGGTCATTGGAAGAACCACTTTTGAAGAGGAAAGTCTTTGTATGACATTGTTAACATTTACAGTGTACTTACTTTAATAAATAAGAAACTTCTAATAGAATGATTTAATCAAACCAGGTAAATAGTATGACACAGCTATGGCAATATGGTAATGCTTACTTAAAATGCGACTAGGTTGGTAAAACCTTGAAATTGCTTTCATTTATTTCAAGAGCAGTAAGCAGCCTCTAAGAGTAAATGAATAATTCATTAATTAATTCAACACACAATTATTAAGTGCCTAACAAGTTCTACTACTTCTCAGACTGTAGCTAGTGCAAAGATAAATAAAACACTGCTGCTTCATTTAGTGAGAGTGCAGTCAAGCAAATAATTACAAACAATATGATAAGTGTTATGATATAGCTATGTTTTATGTGCTATTAGAGTCAGAATGTTTTTTATTATTGGAAGGTTTCTAAGAAAGTGTGATTGGAATGATGATGATGGTCAAAATATAGATTGAGATTAGGTTATGAAGATCTTATTAATTCTATAAAATATCAAGTATCAATTAATTTTCTAAGAAAGTACATGACATAATCACATTTTCGTTTTACAGTAAGTCTTTTGGGATCAGTTTTGGATGTTGTATTTTCACAGTGAGAAAATGTGAGCAAGTAGAACATACAAAATACTAGTACACAAGTCCAGGCAATGGAATATCAGGATCTGAGCAAAAACAGTGGCAAATACAATGTAGCGATTCAAGAAAAAGAAAGGATCAAGAAAATACTCGAAATAGAATCTAGAGAATTTGTAAAAATTATTATGTGGCGGTTCATAGATTAGAGAGTTCCAGGATGGGCTGAAGCTTTCTGTCTTAAGCCAATGGTAATGGTATAAGGATAAGGAATACAGCTGTCAAAACACAATTAAAGAGAAGGTATGCTCAATTACGCTGGAGACATACAGGTGTCTAGAAGGAAGTTAAACAAACACATTCCAGAGTGTGTATCCAAGATTTGGGGATCTTTAGCAGACATTTAAAGGGAAGTACACAATCAAGTGATAATTTCTCCCTTAGAGAATACCAAGTAAGGTAAAAAATTTGTTCTTAAGTCTTTTTTGAATCTCCACATATATTTCATCCTTTCTATTTGTACAATATCAAAACCTAATTTATAAGATTAAACCTCAGATTTTTTTGCTTTGCGAAAATGTGAATTTATTGTTTTGGAAGTGGGGGCATTCTTCTCTTAGCGTCAATACTTTGACAAAATGTTTTTAACCTTGCAAATGGTTAACACCTTCTCTTTTATTCCATGGCATTGTCTCCTAGTTACAGAACACCACCAGGTTCTTGTGATACAGCCCACATAGATCTTGTGGCATCTGCCCAGATTAACTTTTCTTTCCTCACAATTTGATTCAAATTGTTATCATCATTTTTTTTACTCTCATATCTGAATTCCAGAACTTATTATATAAGGTCTAATAGATCTTGTTCATATCTCAAAGTTTACATTTTCCATAAAATGTCTTCATTTTCCTCTCAACTTACTTTTTTCAATGTTCCGAATTCTTTTAAAGAATTATATCTTGTTAGAAGAAACGACATAGTTAATTGTATATTCCATTAATATACATGTATGTATTTTACTATCTATTCTCTTTTTCATTTCATTTCATTTTCCATTATAGCTGCATTCACTATATATCAGAGTCTCTTTTAACTTCTGGAATACTCCAATAACTTCCTAAATATTGGACATAATTTTCCTCCACAAAAAAATCATCATTTAAAACAAATGGTTACTAGCCAGATTATAGGAAGAGTTTCCACACTCTTCCCTATAAAAGACAGCCTATTTTAATGCATTCTGGGGTCATTAATACATATAAAGAATTCAGAACTATGTGCATAACACATAGTAACTGTTAGTTAATGTTTGCTATTATAAGCATTATTATTCTTACAAATATTTAGTTAAATGTGATATAAATATATTTTTCCTTTTCTGACTTTTTTCTTTTTCAATGAATAACTTTTTACATTTCAATGTAGTTCCATTTTTCAGTTAAAATAATCCTGATCTTGGTATTCTAAATCCTTCATTACATGGGAGAGATCTTTATTCCTAAATTTACTTCACATTATTTTCTTTGCAGGTTAGCCATTACAAAACATCTAGATTAATTTCAGTATTCTTAGCCTATCCCAAATTTCTGAACTCCATAATTCTTCTCACATTTTTCTCTTGCCTTTTATTACCCCCTTAGAATCTTTGCATAATAAAATTTTACTTAATCTTTAAAACTTGACTCAGGTGACTCCTTTTATTCTGATACCTCTTCTACTGAAAGCAATCTCTTTAATCTGAAACTCCCACAAGGATCTAAATATCTCATGTATTAACCACATTCTACCATGGATTATATTTAATGGCAAACTACTATCATTTTTACTAATAATTCTTGACCTGTGTAATTTTTACATTCTCCTATATTCCTTAGGTCAAGTTTGCAGATAGCTGTTCAAGAGTTTTTGAATAAATGAAATTGTTGACTAAAAAATGCACCAACACTTTGAATATCTTTCTTTAAATTGTTATTATTAATTATAATACATAATTTTGCCTCAATATTTTTTTTCTTATAAAGTGAAGTGAGGATATGAAATCAGCTGATCTTCCTATTTTTTCACTCTTTTATTTTTGACTCTTTGCCTCCTATCTGGCCATTTCATGCTCCTGCAATCAGGGTACTAGCTCCTCAGCTCTTGTTTGAATGGACAGACACGGGTTTACTCCTTGACAGGCTGCCAGTTACTTCTGATAGCAAATCCACATATTGAAAAACACCTACTTTTGTATGTGCACAAATATCACACTTGATTGGGCATTCCGTTTATAGTTAAAATGAGAAAAGTGGTTCAGAAAATTTGACATCGAAGAAATACAGGCATACTTGATGCATATTACTCTAGAGGTAATTACCTTACTGAAAAGTTTGCTTTTTTGATGACTGCTCATTACTCTGTTATTTCACAAGTTATCTGACTAACACATATTTATTGCTCTACCAAAACTGAGCAATCAACTCTGACAGCTTAAAAAAGTTTTCTTCTGTTATGTACCAGAAATTCAGCGGAAATATGCATTACTTTTCCCACCTAGCAATGACCTCTATAAACTCAAAATAAAATAGCAATCTTCCATTTTAATAACAATGTGAGCTGTCTAAAGCACACAAATTTGATATAAAATTTTAAACTGAAAACAGGAAACCAAAGACATGGGTTAGCAAAATTTTTGTGACAGAATAGTTTTAAAAATCAAATAATAGGTGTATACACATTAGGATGATTATAATTTATCTCAAATATTTGCACTACCACCTCATTTGCAATCCTACACTTGAAAAGGAGATCAGTAAACCTTGTAAAAACACCTTCTCTAACTGTATCTATCTATTTAATTTGTTCTTGTTTTTCTAGCTTCCTAAGAAGGAAGCTTAAATTATTGCTTTTAGATAGTTCTTGTTTTCTAATACAAGCTTTCGATGCTATATAAATAGCCCACTAAACACAGCTGTGCTGCATCCCACAAATTTTGATGTGTTGTTATCATTTACTTTTTTACTTTTTTATTTTTAATTATTATGGATACATAACAGTTGTATATTTTCATAGTATACATATGATATTTTGATACAGGTACACAATGTGAATTAATCAAATCAGGGTGATTGGGGTATAATGACCTCAGGCATTTATCATTTCTTTGTGTTAGGATCATTCCAATCCCACTCTTTTAGTTATAAGAGTTCTTCTCTGACTCATGTGTTATTTAAAAGTGTGTTTCTTAATCTTTAAGTTTTCTGGGATTTTACGACTCTGTTTTATTATTACTTTTTCGTTTAATTCCATTATTGTCTGAAGCAACACATTGTATTATTTTTGTTCTTTTAAATTTGTTAAGGTGCATTTTATGCCCCAGAAAATGGTTTATCTTGCTGAATGTTCCATGTAAGCTTGAATTAAGCTGATGTTGAATGAAGTAATCTATAGATGTCAATTATATTTAATTGATTGATGTAGCATTGAGTTCAACTATGTCCTTACTAATTGTTTGCCTGCTCTATCTTTCCATTTCTGAGAGAGGAATGTTAAAGTCTCCAACTATAATAATGGATCCATCTATTTCTACTTATTGTTCTGTCAATTTTGGCCTCACATATTTTGACACTCTTTTGTTAGGCACATAAATATTAAGGATGGCAATTGTCATCTTGGAGAACTCACCCCTTATCATTATTTAATACCCCACTTTATTCCTAATATTTTCCTTGTTCTGAAGTCTGCTCTTTATGAAATGAAGATAGCTTCTCCTTCTTCCTTTTGATTGGTTTTAGCATGGCATGTATTTCATCACCCATTTACTTTTAATTTTTATGTGCTTTTGTATTTGAATAGGTTTCTTATAGACAACATATAGTTGGATCCTATTTTTTAATTGGTACAGTTGGATCGTTGATGTACAAAGTGCTTATTGATGTAGTTGGATTCATATTTACCATATTTATTACTGTTTTATATTTGTTGATCTTGGTCTTTGTTCCTATTTTTGTCTTCTATTGTTTTTCTGCCTTTTGTGATATCAGCTGAGCATTGTGTATGGTTCCATTTTTCCTATTTTCTCAGCATATTGGTTATTTATTATTTTACTCTTTGCCCTTGAGTTTGCAATGTACATTTACAACTCATCTAGTCCACTTTTAGATAACACCATAGCATATTATGGGTAACATGAATACCCTGTAATAAAAAATATTCCTAATTTCTCTCTCTCTTTCCTTGTATTATTGCTTTCATTTATTTTACTTATACATAAGCATGCATAAGCATATAATGTTATATAAGCATGCATAATTGAATACATTATTGCTATTGTTATTTTAAACAAACTTATCTGTTAGATCAACTAAGAGTAAAAAAAATATCTTTATTTCATCTTCACTCATTGCTTCTTTGATGTTTTTCCTTTATTGTTGAAGATCTAAGTTTCTGATATATGCCATTTTACTTCTTTCTAAACAATTTCTTGTAGCATGTTTTGCATGGCACATCTTCTGGCATCAAAACAAATTCTTCAATTTTTGTTCGTCTGAGAAAAATTTTTTCCTTCACCTTTGAAGCATAATTTCACTGCATAGAAAATTCTAACTTGGTGTTATTTGTTTTAACACTTTAAATATTTAACCTCAATCTCTTCTTGCTCATGTTGTTTTGTAGGATGAAAGGAAGTCAAATGTAATTCTTATTTTTGTTCCTCTATAGGTAAGTTCTATATTAACTCTAGCTTCTAGCATAATTTTTTTCTTTATCTTTGATTTTCTGTAGTTTGAATATAATATACCTTGGTCTTTTATTTTTGGCATTTATGCTGCTTGTTGTTTTCTAAGCTTTCTATCTGACTTGGTGTCAGGTATTAATGTTATAGAAATTTTCAGTCATTATTGTTTAAATATAAATATCTGTTCTTTCCCTTTCTCTTCCATCTGGTATTCTCATTACATATTTATTAAACCTTGTGTAATTCTCCCACAATTTTTGGATACTCTCATCTATTTTTTCCCCAGTGTTTTTACTCTTTGCTTTTCAGTTTTGGAAGTTTCTATTTAGATATCCTTAATCTCAGAGATTCTTTCCTCACTTGTGTCCAGTTTACTAATAAGCCCATCAAAGGCTTCATTGTTGCTAGTGTTTTTAGTTTCTAGCATTGCTTTTTCACTTTCTTAGAATTTTCATCTGTCCTCTTATACTGCCTCTCTGTTCTTGTATGTTGTTTACTTTATATATTAAAGCCCTTAGCATATTAATCATGATTGTTTTAAAGTCCTGGTATGATAATTCCTACATCCCTGCCATATCTAAGTTTAGTGCCTGATATGTCTCTTCAAACTAAGTGTCTTTTTTATCTTTTAATATGCCTTGTAATTTTTTCTTAGTTGCTGGGCATCATGTACTGGAACTGCTACAAATACAACTTTGGTTATGTAGTAACAAAGGAGTGAAGGGAGGGAAAGAATTTTATAGTCCTAAAATTAGGTCTCAGTCTTTTAGTGATTTTGTCCCTCTGGGCTGTGAATTTCACAAGTAATTCTCAGCTGCTGTTCTCCTCCCGTCCTTGGGTGGGAAAGCAAAATGACTAGAACATTCTGGAATTGGGTATTTCCCTTCTTTCATGTGAAAGGCTAAAGTGGGCTGAAATTGGATATTTCTCTTCTTCCAATTATAGGGTAGAGCTGGATGAAGTTGGGTATTTCTCTTCCTCCAGGTCAAATAGGCTCTGATAAAACCCCAGCAGGTTAGGCTCTGGTTAAATAATTTCTCCTGAGGGCTGACCTTGTTAAGAAGAACAGGATACTAAGCACGATGGTTCCTATCCACATATCCTTGTCAGAAGCATGATGATGTTTTTCTTCACTACTCACTGTGAGAACCTGGTAGGGCTCCATGAGGTAAAATTCACAAAAATGTGGGGGTTCCTGATATCTTAGTCCCCTTGGAGTTTTATCTCTTAGACTCGTTCACACCAGAGGCTACAGTAATTTGTCGGTTACAGTCCAGTTTCCCTGGCAGTGGTTCCTATGGAGGTTTTTGCTCAGATAAGTTGTAATTTTCTGTATTCTCCTCTCTGTCTTTCCAATTTGGGGCACAGTAGTTTGCTTTGCAACCTTTCTTCTCTTATGGATCTAAGAAGAGTTGTTCACTTGGCAGTTTGTTCATCTTTTTACTCATATTTAGGTTGGAGTAGGAATGTCTAAGACCCTTACACACTGGACAGGAAACTGCTTTTATTTGATTTGATTATTTAATGCATTGCTGGCTTCAAGAGGAAGTAGTATTGGATGGATCAAACTTAGGACTTTGATTCTGTCCTCATTCAATTCTTTTTTTTTTATTTACTTTTTCCCAAATTCTGTGGGTACAAATATTGTTAGGGTTACATATCTTGCCCCTGCCCCCCTCCCCACCCCGCTCTGCCAGAGCTTCAAGCATGTCCACGCTCATTCAATTCTTTCTGACAAATTTCTCAGGTTTGAACTTTAGAAACATGAGAATGCTTTCTTGGAGAAAATATAATAGTGAATACTATACTAACTTTCCAATGTGAACTTGTGAACCCAATAAGTCTAATAATGGCTGCCAACACTCTGACTTGGGACCTAAACTTATCTATAAAATAATTTGTAATGGAATTGTAAGTTTGAGTTTATATTTTAATCCAATGTGTTGTGATCTTGTGAGATAGCAAGTTAAATATCCCTGGACCTGAGCTTTAACTAAAAAAAGAAGTGAGGACAACATTTCTATCTAGTCTTGTTCTAAGAACTGTCCCTATAAAGTTATATTGGCTAGAATTAAATGAAGAGCTCATAATGTCAATAATACCGATCTCTAGGCCTTTGTAAGCTTTCATGAACACAGCTCAAAGAAACAAGATTTCTATTTTATATAAAAAACAATAATTATATGTTTCCTACCGATTAAATGTCCTCATAATTATTCTTCTAATTAGCCTCCCAACATTACTTAAGAATCACAAATACAACTGCTACAGCCCTCTTTTCACCAAAGAAAGTGTTTTATAAATAGCTATTAAAAATGATCTTCAGGGAAATTGATTAGTATTGCCAAAGGTTTACAAGCTCACAAGGTTGCCAGGATAAAACATAATGAATAGTTAAAAGTGAATAAAAAATGTAAAAATCATTTTAAAAATCTATATTTTTCTTGTTCTTTAGAAAATTTAAATGTGAATATTCTAATAAAATTCTTAGGATCTATAATTAGTTGATTGCATTTCTGCAATGATTAGTTATTGCATTTCTGCAGTCTATAATATAAAACAGGAGAAATTATGACAAATAGATGTGTTTAGACCTCAAATTTGCATTTTATTTATCATAATCTTTGATAAACTAATAGCATAGAATGTCAAATTTGTTATTTTAAAAGATAAATCCATTATGTGTATTTGAAATGTTACTTTAAAAGTGAAAAGTGACTTTAATATTTGAGATGTTTTTTCTTTGTGAATTTGAGTATTCATGGTTCAGAGCAGTTGATATAGCCATTTATTTTTTAAAATTTCTATTAAGTGTCTGATTCAAAGATTATAAAGCCTAGGTACAATATCAAAAAAACTTTGGATATTTTAGAATTCATGTAATTTTAATAGCAATCTTAGTTTAATTCATGGTAATATGACATTTTAAAATAATCTAATTTTTATTGAAATAATCATAAAATCACAGGCAAATGCAAAAAAGAATATGGAAAAAACCCATACAATCTTGCCCAATTTTTTCCAATAGTAACAGTTGGCAAAACTACAATACAATGAGGATATTATAATTGATGCAATCCTCTAATCTTATTTAGATTTTCTAAGTTTTTGTTTTAATAAAAATAATATGACAATAATTATACAGCTAAAGTCCTAGATCGCTGACATGTAAATTTGCTAGCTAAGTTTTCATGTTGTGGGTTCCACTGCTATGTTTGTTTTTTTCCTATTTTGTATACCCAGGGGTATCCAAGCATTATAAGTTTGTTTACTGAGCCAACCTTGTTCAACGCTAACAGTAGCAATCAGTTCTGTAAACAATTTAAGAAGAAAGTGAAAATACAGATCTTACCCTTACTCATATTTGGTGGGGAGTGTAGATGGTGGAGAATTAGAGGAAAGAGGGCCAAGGATCATGGAAGTTCATGGGACCACACTGTTTACTACTCATGTATCAGACTTCACTCCTTCATGGTTATTACTCAAATTGATTTTTAATTTCCTAGGGCATTAGAATCCCTCTATGAAGAGAAAATTGCAAAACCTAGATCCAATAATATGGAGATACCAATTATAAAAGTTAATAAAAAGGCTTTTATCTATTTTGAGTAACACAAGATTTCAGGAAAGTCAAATTAGGTTCATGATGGTTAGAGTATACAGGGAAATCTTAGGTCACCTTTTCATATTGGTTCTCACTCTTGGCAACCAAAGATTTATGTTTTACCAGTATTCACTGAGGTATCAAATCTCAGTGAAAATAACTACATGCCTCACAGGGAGAATAGACTCATTATTAAGAAAGTCAGTAGGATATAATCCCTTCATTTTTAGATCTGTCTCTTGATAAAATATATCATAAATTGGAAAACTTTGTTTTTCCATGGGATTTCATATATATACACACATATATATACACACACATATATATACATATATGAAATTAAATATAAATATAAAATATGTATGGAATATATATATTTCTATATATAAATACATATATGTATTTGTTTCCATATACAGAAGTCCAGGTCTTCTCCTAAATGTTTTTCTGTTGTGAAATGCTATTTAGAATTATAAGACAAAGACAGAGAATGATGCATATAAACTTTATATTCCAGTGAGTTTATTGAGAAAAATTACATTGGTTACTGTTAGGTATTGGATTATGTCCTCCTGTAATAAAGACATATTGAAGTCCTAATCCCCCAGTACCTCAGAATGTGACCTCATTTGGAAATAGGATAGTTGCAGACGTAATTAGTGGAGATGAGGTTATATCAGAGTAGGATGGGCCCCTAATCCAATATGACTTGAGTAAGAAGATGACCATGTGAAGACAGAGACTCAGGGAGAACTGCAGAGAACTCCATGTAAAGACGGAGGCAGAGATTGCAATGATGTATCTACAAGCCAAGGAATGGCAAGGATTTCTGTTATAACCAGAAAGAAGTGTTAAACAGATTTTCTTTCAGAACACTCAGAACAAGCATTGCTAACATCAAATTTCTATCTTCTAGAACTTTGAAAGAATAAATTTTTGTTGTTTTAATTGACTCAGTTTGGGGTACTGTGTAATGACTGCCTTAGGAAATTCATACAATTAATCTAAAAATTTACCTTTCTTCAGAAGATTTCCTCTGACTCTTTTTTTTTTATTTTAGCGTATTATGGGGGTACAAGTGTTAAGGTTATATATATTGCCCATGGCCCCCTCCCCCGTCGAGTAAGAGTTTCCAGTGTGTCCATCCCCCAAACGTTGCACATCTTACTTGTTTGATTGTATATACTCATCCTCTACCTCAAGCTAAAAGTAACCAAGAAATTCAAATCAAAACATAAAAGCCATTTTGAACTTTTGTAATTACATTTGTAATATGTAGCAATAGTTCAAATGTCATATAGACTGAAACAGACAATTTGGATTTGGTTTATATTATTTTTCTCTCTTTTTGAAGGGATAACATTAATACATTTGAGAAAAACAGAGGCAGGGAGTATCATTTAAAATACTCCCAATATTAATATCTGACTGGAAAAATCTAAAAATATTTACAAAAAAATTGATGCTTCATTTGAACATGTCTTGTTTGTTGGTATAAATAACCACTGGTCCTTTTTTCTTTGTCCATAGGTGAGTTCTTTGGGTATGATGACTCTATCTCCCTCTTTTTTTCTTCTAGACAATTTGAAATTAAGTTGTAGGCATCATGATGTTTTCTTCTAGATATTTTTACAGATCCCTAAGAATAAGGACACTGTTCTACATAACAAAACCACTTTCATATTTATACAATTAAAAATTATTTCATGACATCACCTAATATAAAGTATATTTTCAGATTTACACAATTTTTCTCAAAATGTCCTTTATTTATTTTGTTGTTGTAGCTGTTTTTTGTTTTCACTTCAGAACCCAATCAAAATACCTGAACTGCATTGGGTAATTATGTCTTTTTAGTTTATTTCTTTTTCTCTTAATTCTAACACAATTTTCCTCCTTTTTTACTTTTGTTTTTCATATTATTAGCCTTTTTAATTTTGGAAGATTTCAAATCATTTGCATGTATAATGTCCCACATTTTAAATTTGTCTGAATTTTTTCTTATGATTACATTCAGGTTAAATATTTTTTGCAAGCATACTAAAAAGAAGATACATGTCCTTCACATTTTACCACATCAGAAGGTATGTGATATCAACTCATCTTATTGTTGTTGATGTTAATTTTAGTTACTTTGCTCAGATGATAACCATCAAACTCTCCACTTTAAAAGCATACCATCCATTCTAAGTAATCTGAAATGTAATATCCTTAAGATCATGTAAATATATAATTCAATGGTGTTCTTCAATATAGATCTTTTATTTTTTAATAATTATACAGGGCATAGAACATATTATCAATTTTATTCCTTTATTCTTTAATTCTGAGGCATTTTCTTTTGATATATCTTTATTAATCTTATTTCCTTCTCCATTCTTATTTATCAGATGCTTGGTATCTCTATTATTCTTTTCTTATTTTTAAAATTTTACTTTTCTTATCCTTTTGTAAGATTTATGCATTTATTGTTTCTTCTAAACTTTACTCTTTACATATGTCTTTTTATTTGCAAATTTTTAACTTTCTAATTGTTCCTTTTTATGGCATCATTTTATGTGTTAAAGCTGAAATTTCTTCTGTTTTCTATCAGAGAGTTATAATAATAAGTGTATGCTGAAGATATGGTTTATTTCCTTTGTTACCGGACTCCGAGTGGAGGTTTTTCCAAGCTCGTGGTGTTTCTTTGGAAAAGAATTTCAGGACACACCATGTAAGCCAAGCAAACAACAGCTTTTTATTGAAAGCAAAAGCACACTCTCAGGGAGTAGTGCAGGCAGGCTTCAAAAAAGCCGCTGCCCTGAGAAGAAGTGGTTTTAGATCATTTGTAGTTTTTCTAATTAAGAGGAGGAATGTTCTAGCCCAAGGCACTGGCTTTTACTAAGAATTTGGTGAATAATTCTTAGATTTGGGTTCCTTCCCATTTTCATGCTTTATAGAGTTGTCTCATGACTGTCATGGTGATTTCAAAGGCAAAGGAATTTTAAAACCACAACGTAATGATATTTTAATCAGCCAAAGTTCATGTCAGGTGGCAGAGATAGCTGACAAGCTGGTTGAAGCTGGTTCCTGCCTGCAGTCAGCCCCTCTAGTTAGCTTCTGCTTAAAAGTTGTTTATTTTAACCCCTGCACCTCACCTAAAGGCCCTTAATTCAGTCTCATCCTTGTCTTCTAGTCTCTTACTCTAATATCTTTATTATAATTGTTTATTCTTGATTCCTACAAGATAGTGTACTGTCTATTCATATTGAGTGAGGCACTAAAATGCTTATTGGAAGTTGTTTTATATTGTCCTAGCTTGTAGAGTGAATTGGAAAGTGAAGAATATGTTGCTGTCAGACATAGACATGTTGGCATCTGGAGATCTTTTCTGTTCTGAGCAGACATACAAAATTGACTAGTGACAATGTAAAAACATCATTTTTCACAGATATAGAAAAAATAATTTTACATTTCGTATGGAACCAGAGAAGACCCCATATAGCAAAAGTAATCCTAGGCAATAAAAACAAAATGGGAGGTATCATTTTACTAGATTTCAAACTATACTATAAAGCTATAGTAATTAAAACATCTTGGCACTGGCACAAGAACAGGGACATTGACCTGTGGAACAGAACAGAGAACCCAGATATAAAACCATCCTCATTTAGCTACCTAATCTTTGACAAAGCAGACAAAACATACACTGGGGAAAAGAATCCTTATTCAATAAATGGTGATGGGAAAACTGGATAGCCACATGTAGAAGACTGAAACAAGACCAACACCTTTCACCTCTCACAAAAATCAACTCACGCTGGGTAACAGACTTGAATCTTAGGTGTGAAACTATTAGAATTCTAGAGGAAAACATTGGAAATACTCTTTTAGACATTGGCCTACCCAAAGAATTTATGAAGAAGACCCCCACGTCAATGACAGCATCAACAAAAATAAATAAATGGGACCTGATCAAATTAAAAAGCTTCTGCACAGCCAAAGAAGCTGTCAAGAGAGCAAACAGACAACCCTTAGGATGGGAGAAAATTTTCGCAAGCTACACATCTGATAAAGGACTGATAACTAGAATCTATTTAGAACTCAGGAAAATCAGCAAGGAAAAAACAAACAACCCTATCAAAAAGTAGGCAAAGGACATGAACAGAAACTTTTCAAAGAAGACAGAATAAATAAAGATATGAAAAAATGCTTAACATCTCTAATCATCAGAGAAATGCAAATCAAACCCACAATGAGATATCACTTATCTCCAGTAAGAATGGCCTTTATTAACAAGTCCCTAAACAATAAATGTTGGCATGGATGTGGAGAGACAGGAACACTCCTACATTGCTGGTGGGATTGCAAACTAGTTCAACCTCTGTGGAAAGCAATATGGAGATACCTTAGAGCGATACAAGTAGATCTACCATTTGATCCAGCAATCCCATTACTGGGCATCTACCCAAAAGAACAAAAGTCACTCTATGGAAAAGCCACCTGCACTTGAATGTTTATAGCAGCACAATTCACAATCGCAAAGATGTGGAAACAACTAAAGTGCCCATCAATACATTAGTGGATTAATAAAATGTGGTATATGTGTACCATGGAGTACTATTCAGCTCTAAGAAACAACGGTGATATAGCACCTCTTGTATATGCCTGGATAGAGCTGGACTCACTCTATTAAGTGAAGTATCCCAAGAATGGAAAAATAAGCACCACATGTACTCACCAGCAAATTGGTATTAACTGATCAACACATAAGTGGACATATAGGAATAACATCTATAGGGTATCAGGCAGGTGGGGGGGAGGGAATGGGTATATATACATACATAATGAGTGTGATGTGCACCAACTGGGGGATGGACACGCTTGAAGTTTGGGCTCTAGGGGATAGAGGGCCAAGTGAAATATATGTAACCTCAATATTTGTACCCCCATAATATGCTGTAAAATAATTTGCACATGAAAAATAGGATAATAAATGGGTGCTGTGGAAGGGGTTCTCATTGTTCAATATGCAATTCTATTTAACAACCTTGTTTTCATCCCAGGATCTTACAACCTGATGTTTCTGAATCCTGAGGCTCTCCGTGGACAATCTTGGATAAAGGCTAGTTCTCATGGGTTCAGGAATTTATATGAGCCCAAATAAATGAAAGCTAACTGGTACCGAAGAGGATGAAAGGTTCACAGAAACAAGTTTTCTTAAATATTTTTTCTTTTGTCTGCAAATTGATTTTCATATGAAGAAGCCTGAAATTCCAAAAATGTGATTGTACGTATGATGAAAAAATACTCTGAACAGCTGTAAATGAGGGAAAGAAATGAATATGAACTAGACTTAAACATTTTTAATTAAGCAGAATCAAACCAAAATGCTTAACAAAATATTCTAGCTAACTGGATAATGTCATTATCTATAAATAACACCTGATATTAGATTATGTGATATTAGATTTAAACCTGCATCACTAAAAGTCATCTTGTCTTTTAAAATAGGTTAGCCCCAGAATCTAAGTAGATTGACAAAATGAATGCTTATTTCTCATTTTCATTGGTCATTCAGTCACCCAGACTCCTACGTGTGGGCTCTATTATTTTTTGGCCTCAGAGACCTTTTTGTTCACACAGAAGACAGAGATAGAGAAAAAATGGGGAAAGTATACCTGTTTCATAATCATTCCAGAAAGGAAGTAACATAAATCACTTCTGGTCACACAGAACTCATTCATGAGTTCTTAACAAGTCTGACCTGATAAGTGTGCATACAATAATCACTTGTGAATTTATATGTCACATATTATAAATATAATACTCTTAATTTTATTTTGGCCCATTTATTTACTTTACTTTGGGGTAGTATTGTTATATCACATCTCTAATTTAGTTTTCACTAATAGTCTTTTTTTTTTTTTTTTTTTTTTTTTTTTTTTGAGACAGAGTCTTGCTTTGTTGCCCAGGCTAGAGTGAGTGCCATGGCATCAGCCTAGCTCACAGCAACCTTAATCTCCTGGGCTCAAGAGATCCTCCTGCCTCAGCCTCCCAAGTAGTTGGGACTACAGGCATGCGCCACCATGCCTGGCTAATTTTTTCTATATATATATATATATATATATATATTAGTTGGCCAATTAATTTCTTTCTATTTATAGTAGAGACAGGGTCTCCCTCTTGCTCAGACTGGTTTCAAACTCCTGACCTCGAGCAATCTGGCCGCCTCAGCCTCCCAGAGTGCTGGGATTACAGGCGTGATCCACCACGCCCGGCCTAGTTTTCACTAATAGTCTTTTGGTAGTGACTTGTAAGACATTTGATAAGAATCTCTGACTCGGATGGGGCAAAGGCAATATATGAAACCTAAATATTTGTACCCCCGTATTATGCTGAAATTTAAAAATGATTAGTATATTTAATAGTTATGTCTACTCTGTAAAATTGTTTTTTTCCTTATGTTTTTATTCAAGGTTGCTTCATTTCCTTGAATTGGAGTCTATTAATTCATCTTAGCATTCTTAGTATGTGTGTGTTTCTCCCTTTCACTCATTTAATTCATTCTTTCACATAATGCTGTGGGAAGACATCTCTACCTAGTTTTCATCTCAGCCTTGTTCCTAATACTTTTGTGCCCTGATTAAATCACACAGCCTCTCCTGTCCTCAGCTCTCTGGTCAATAACCTAAAATACAGGTATCTAAAATGGTCCTTAAAAGGCCCTTCAGAGCTAAAGTTCTATATTTCTGGAAACATTGAACTTAAACAGTACTCAAGTAAAACATATTTACTCCCCCAGCACACTATAAATCACTAGGTTGTTGTTAGGTTTCAGCAAGTTTAATCTTCAATAATTCTCTACCTTAGCCATGGAAATATAAGCAATTACAGTCAGACATTTGCAATCACTGAAGCTTTCAAGATTCATTTGCAACAAACTGAAACTCATTACTTTTTCTAATCAGCAAACTAACTTAACTGACTCTAATGTTTCCTGCAAATCTAAAGTGAAATAATAAATAATTTGCAAAGTACTGGATGAAATTTAATAAATAAATCATTAACAGAAGTTTGATGAACCCCCAAACTAGAGAATAAAAGAGAATTCCTAGGCAATAGGGAACACTAATTCTTAATCCCTGTAAATAATGTGGTTGTGTCTAAGAGAATAAAACGTTATTTAATAATTTTGTGCTTTGGTTTTCTGCAAACAGACTACATACTGCCTGGTATTTAGAAAATGGTTAGTTTTTAAAGTACTGTTGTATACATTTTAAATTTTCTGCTCATAATCCAAAAAAGTGAATAACAAGAACATATATATTTTTGAGCACTCGAGACATACCATTTTCTTACAAATTTCTTTTAACCCTTATAAACCTTCTAAAAAGAGCATTAGAATCTACTAGATTTTTCTGATAAGAAAAATGACACTTAGAAACATTAAGTTACTTGTTCAACTAATAAGTGCCAAGAAGCTAATCAAGCACTGTCAAGTGATTAGCAGCAATATTGAACTGCCTGCATCTTGAGGCAGGAAATTAGATGTTGATGTGACTTGCAAACACTAAGTATTCCACAATGTTCTAATAACACTTAAATTGTGGGAAGTGATTCCGGGGTTGTCTTGAGATCACAATGATCTTTCCTATTTGATACTTAGGAGAGGCTTGGTATTCAGACCTTCTGATTCCAAGTGCTGTGTGAGTTCTGGTGCACTATATTTTGTCCTCATCATAGCACAAAATATGGCACAGAGTAGATACATCCTGTGCAAGCTTTCTTAAATGATTTTCACTTAACTAACCCATCTTATAACCCGGTAATCACCACACCTTCTGAAAAAAAGTACTGACTTATTCTCTTAAGAAACTGACTTCCAACTAAGAGTTTCTCTTTGGCATCCTCACACACTATTGCTTCACTAACCAAAAGACTTTGAGCCCAGCTTTTGTCATAAACAAGGGTTTCTATTGTCTTCATAAATGAACAGATGTAGATAGGTTCAGACTTAGTAAAACATAATGCATTTTGATCACAAAATCTATCTTTCCATCTTAGCCCTACCTCTAACAGAAGTAGCTGCTTGGAAGGAAGAAAAAGACCCTTTGGGAGAAAATCTATAATGACTTTCAAGATATCAACCTGGTACCCACAAATGCCTGAAAGCTCACACTTTCATTGACAGGCACGGTTATTTATACCTTCTTAATTTTCAGAGGCTATATTTCAAACCGGAATATAAATTCCATGAGAATAGGATTCTTGGGTATTCTTAGTTCACTACCTTATCTCTAGTGCTCAAAACAGTATCTACCATATATTTGCTAAAATAATTAACAAATTCTAAAATGCCCTCACTAAACTCATGTATTTTTCTCTTGATGAAAGTAAACATAAACTCCAAAATAGTATGCAGATTTATTGCATCATATATGAGTCTGTGTTATATGTCCTCACAGGCAAAATTGAAGCTCTCAAACCACATGCACAAAACAGCAAATAAGATGGCAGCTTAAATAACCATATTCTACATAGCTTCACACTGCATTAACTTTATAGCTTTGAAAAGAGCATTATAAAAAAACTTTACAAGCAGTTTTAGATGTCAGAGAAAGATTCTGTCTATTCAAATCAATAGATTTGTATCATTTCAAGTGAATATTTTAGATGACTAGTCCCATACTAAGAAAGCAAGAAGACTTAAGGAATGACTCTTGCTAGTTGCTAGTTTATTTTATAGTTTCTCAGGAGAGACTAAGATATTTTCCCTTTATTACATATTAGAGATCTTATTTTCAGATCACTTTCTCTTTTTTTTTATAGAGATGGGGTCTTGCTCTTGGTCAGGCCAGTCTCCAACTCCTGAGCTCAAGTGATCCTCCAGCTTCAGCCTCCCAGAGTGCTAGGATTACAGGTGTCAGCCACTGCAGCCAGCAACTTCAGATCACTTTTATACTAACTTGAAAAAAAATTAATTTGACCAGTAATATATCAAAGACATTTACAAAAGTAAAAGATTATTTGATTTTCAATTCCTTTTGTCACGTAGCTTTCAGGTGCACCACACTCATCTTCATTATGTAGATACAATAAGGGGGAAAAGGTGAGGAATTATGGCTAGGAGTTTTTTCTTTCTTTAAACTGGGCCAGGCCTACAAAGGGTACCCATTACTTCTGCTCACATTTAATCTTCTATAAATCAGTCACATGGTAACGCCTGACCTCAAGAAATGCTAAGAAACAAAGTCTTCCAATATTTCCAGAACAAAAAAGAGGAAATGAAGTTTCATAAAAATCTCTGTTACAGAATAAAATATAAAAGTTAGAAAAAAGACGAGTTGGGTGCAGTGGCACACTCCAGAACTGTAATCCAAGCTACTTGGAATGCTCTGGCAGGACGATAGCTTGAGCCCAGGAGTTTGAGACCAGTTTGGGTAACATGACAAAGCCCCCATCTCAAAAGTAAAAATGAAAGTAAAAAATGTGTAAAATACCAGGTATTTTCTCACATTTGATTCTGTAAGTTTTATATTTTCTTCATAGTATATCCTTGCCATCCTTTTTTATTCCACCATTTCTTCCTTTTTTCATTTCTTTATGCCCTTATTAGCATGAAATTTCACAAATATCTATTAAGCAACTAATTGGTAGCAACCTAACAAGTTCTATGTAGGAGGAATTCAGGAGTGGCCAGTCTGATTGAAAGAGGAGTTAGGGGACTATTCCTGAAACATCATTATAGTGTAATTCCACCATTTTATTAGATTCAATCATTATTTGAAGCAGAGTGGTGAGTGAGGAGGCTGATGAAATTTGAAGACAAAGTTGGTTAAAAGCTTCCAAGCCTTCTCTTTCCTCTCCTCTCTATTACATTTGCAAATAAGGTCGACACTCTGGAATTCATATTCTCACACGTTCATTCTACGGCTGTAATAATTTTCCCAAACTTTACGGCTATATAGCAAGCTATTCTATTCTTTTGGATGTCTAAATCTAATTGTTTTCTACAATATTTTGAATTTGGCAGATATTTTGCAATCACCATAGTAAGTATTAAATAAAATGTTGCCAATGTTTTATTTATTTATCCATGCTTTAAAATAAATACAGGAAAGTGTTTTATAGCAGACACTGTACAAATTTAGTGCAACCACTAAAACAAAGTTTAATTTTTTAATGTAATTAGAATTAGTCTATCTTTTCTTTTTAATATGCTTATATCAAACTAAATATTTCCAGCTATTATTTTGTGCAAACTTGAGAGAGGTTAATAATGAAAAAATACTTTGTAATTATCATAATGCTCTATAAAATAATTGTATAGAAATCACACATGTCCATTTTTAAGCATATTGTCTTTAGCCAACAGATTTTAGTGACTTTTAAGAACCAAGATTACATAAATAAATGGTCATGTTTGAATAAAGAGAAATAATTACATTTTTAAATAACAAATCAAATAAGACCATCCTTCTTTTGTAGTTGCTGTGTAGTTAGACATTAGTCTGTGAAGAATGATATTTCAAGGCATTATTTTAGACACTGTTGAATTCAAACAAAAGTATAGGAACACCATTTATTCCATCAAGTAGCTTGACATATATAATTAGTAATATAAACCATAAAATTGTAAAATAAAGATATTTAATGTATACGTTATTTCAAGAGGAAATAAGTTAAATTGACAGATCAAATGAAGATGACTTGGTGTGCTGGGAATTGTCAGGGAAATTTTTATGCAATACCAAGGGTTTATCTGTATTTTCAAGAGTAATTTGTGTTTGTTTTGGTGGAGGAAAGAGAGGACTATATGCTAGCAATGGGGAAAAGTGTAAGAAAAGGTATAGTGCCATGAGTGTTCAAGGTGACTTTGAAAGAAATATTAATCTAAAACACTTTGGTTAGAAATGACCAATATCCAATCTCAACTAACTTAAACAGAGGAGAAATTTATTGACCCCCATAACTAAGACACTTGAGGTATTGCTGAATCCAGAGACATAAATAGTATGGTTAGGGCTCTATCTATGTCTGGGATCCAATTCTTTGCATGTCTGGGATTCAATTTCTGTCATTAATTGGCTTCATTTTCAAATAGGCTCCACCTAAATAAAAGGAAAGAAGACAGCTATATACATGTATAAAACACTTACATAATAAACATTTGGAAAATGTGATTGCTTTTTTTTGAATCACCTGTCCATTACTGAACTAATTTTTGTGATCTGAATGATACAATTATGTGGTTTGGACTGGGTTGTAGGCTTTTTAAGCAGTGATGTGGGATGATCCACCTGAACCTTCTGAAATGGATTGTGCATGGAAAGATAATTTCATTTACCAGGATAAGAGAGGAAGACATTTTAGAAAAGCATAAAACAACCTATATTTGTTACAGGGGCATCTAGTACATCAAACTTCCAAGAAAAAAGAGGTGCTTCAGGGAGTACTTGTTAATAAGGGAGGAAAGTTAATTTGGTGTCAGATTGTGAAAGATTTTAAGAATACATATGTTTTAATTTATATTCTAAATAATCAAGGCAATTTTTTTTTTGAATGAGCAGTGCTACTCTAAGGGCCTTATACTAAAAGATTAAGCTGGAAGTGAGAGCAAAATAGATTACAATAAAAAGTAAGCAACAGCAAGAAGCTAAGTTTGGGGGTTATTACACACGTATAAGGGTAATGTGACAAATCCCTGATCATGGTTGATGAGTGCGGAAATACCAATGTAGAAGTATGTGTGAGAGCTTGCAAAGGAAACATTAACATGATTTGTTGATGATATGACAAAAGAATTATGGGGGTAGAAAACATTTTAAGGGAATTTCTAGAAGATGTTTGCTCAGAACTATAGTAAACTGGCAGTGGAGAGTATAACATTTTGAAAACTCCTCCTCTCCACTTTTCCTGAAATTGAATATTCTCTTACAAAACTAAACAACTCTGTGCTTACGTAAATGCATTTTATTTTTATTTATGGTTTCACTATTTCTCTTATATCCAGTTTTTCCTCCAATATGGGGCTGAAACTCTTACTTTTTATGTCAAGTCTTTGACTTGAAATCTTCAAGCACTTTACTAGATGAAGTACACTAAAATACCCAGTAGTCCGTGTGAAATCAGAAAGAAATTAAGACTCGGAGTGTGAATATCCACACCCTTGTCTCTTCTGTTATGTTTCTTGTTATTTTGACAGGAGAGGATAGAACTGAGATCCTTTTGGCAAAATAATAATACTAAAAGCAGCCCCTCCCATGTCTTAGGGTTATTATGGGGCTCAAATGGTTGTAAGATGTGCAAGCAATTTGAAGACTTCAATATGAGGTGCTGTTACATAAATCTTCCATTTTATTCTGTACTTTTACTTCATCATAATGCAAGCTTAGATACTGGAGAGTTAATGGCTGAATTGGAGATTTGAGTCTTTCGTACTTTATCCTCAAAATTAGCAAACAGAATGCAAACTCTCCCTTCTACCCGTGGTAAGTATAGGACACTGCATATTCTTAGGTATCTTTGCAAATAACAAGAATGAAATAGATGCAAGAATTTTGACAGGAATTTATTATGGTTAAAAAGGGTGCCAAGAACTACCAATCAATTCAATACAAAATATAATCACTGAATTAGCACTTTCCATATCTCAGAAATTTTATCTGTAAGGGACTTATCGACACTCTAAACGGACTATGGCAGCAGTCACTTCCCTTTTATTGCGCGGCGTTTTGTACAGTAATGGACTGTAGAGGTTTGTAGCCTCTGCTTTTTGGGCAGTATAATATTCACGAGTGCTTTCTTGAGTGGCACTTACAAATTAATTGAAAAGGGCAATACAAAACCAACTTTCAGATTTCAATAACAAAGGTCAATTTGACATTTAGAATAACTGGGAGTATTGTTGGTTTACTGCATTCTTTTGTGTGATTTTAAAGGCTAAAAAATTAAGCAGAGAGTACACATTCAGCAACTGAAATTCCTTACTTTATTGAAGATGATTTTTTATATTTTTAATATTCCAGAAATTACTTAAATACAAGTTTAAATTAAGATGAGATTTAAGGAAACATACAGAGTAACAACGCTTTTTAGAACATGAAGTCAAGAGATTTGCAGGTATAATTATATTTGTGATGCTTTCTTAGTGAATCACACTAGTAGAGAAAACCATCTTTGCAATATTGTAACTTCAAATCTGAATTTCTTTGTCTTAAAAATTTGACCTTTGTAGCAGGATTTCTCTCCCACAGGTACTCTCCTGCTCTCCTTACTTTCTACAATTTCTCAGGTACCTTCAGCCCCCATGCCTGTCCTTAGTATGTATGTACATATTACCCCATCCACCTGGCTACACAGCACTGATATTTATGTGCAATGTATCTTGTTTTGATTATTCTAATCCTTTCATTCTTCAGTGCAAGAGTAGATTGGGAGATAGGCAATGAAGTAAAATCAGATCAGTTTATTGCCTCAATCCACTGGCAAGATATATCCCAATAAGTATATTTTTGAAAAGCAGTCCCATAATCTCAGGGTCACGATGATATAAGCTTAAAAAAACCAACACTGATTTATTGTAAGTATATTATGTAACTAAAAAGAACAAAATTAAAGACAGAGAATCAACTAACCATATAATGAAAAACAAATTCCACAGGTTTCAGGAGGCAGTCACTTGCTAAAGGCCCCTGTTAGCCTCCTCCCTGCTCCCCAGTGCAGATAAGACATCTGGGCAGAAGAAGACAATTTATCACCACTTGCCTTATGTCAAAATTGGTGTAACCATGTTTACCATATTTTCATATTTATGAAATGCATGCTTACTATAAATGCAAAACTATGGGCTGAAAGCCTAACTAACCATATAAGAAAGGTTGCACCAAGGTCTTATGCTATGCTGTGAAGATGAGAATTTATAATGCCTAAATTAACTGACCTATTTATTGTCTTGTATCACAAGACAACTTGTATTAGCATTAGATGCCAGTAGCTATAAGCTAGAAAGGAAATCACGAGTTATAGAGACAAAAATATTAGTCAAGAACTGACTTTCCAGTCCTTGATATTATTAAGAAGTTTGCAATTAAGTCTTTTTATTTAAGTTGCTCTAGCAATTAGTATTATATATGAAGATATATATATAAGACATAGATATATGCATATATATCATTATGTATGTCTATATCTATCTATATAGACATATACATAGATATATATGTACAGTTATATCTATATCTATATAGAACACATAGGTAGAGATCAGAATAGGATAAAGATTGACCTATTGAGAGAGAGAGAGAGCAAGCACAAGTATGTGTGTTTGCGTGTATAATAGGAGGTGAATAATAATCTTTATAGAGTAAAAAATTATTTTTTCAGAAAAAAGCAAAAGCAAATATTTTAACGAAAGATGACTGGACTTTTTCTTTTCTCAAATGGAAGCTTGTTCTATGAGGTGAAGTTCAAAGAAAGGAGACAGGAGGGAAATATCAAGCAATGGAAAACAATTGCAATTCAAAACAAACATTAATATGTCGAGGGTGGTTCTTCTTGTTCTCTGGCTCAGTCTCTTAAGATCAGTACCACAATCATGAACTAATTAGAAAGCTCTTGAAATCCTAGCCACTCTCCTTGAAATCCCAGCCAATCACAGGACCAGAACTGTACCCCTTGATACACGAGGGTTAGCAGGTTATCATCATCTGGTGGTGTCAATTTGCAATATGTCCCAGGACCGATTTTGATTTTGCAACTGGATCTCCAAACTCTATGACAGTTAGCTGTATATGCAGGCTACTCATTATTTTATAAATTCTAAAAATAAGGAAACATCTCATTTTATATTACTGAAATTTCGGTTTTGATGATCACATTATGTCAGAGTTGTATTATATTTGTTTGAAGAAGTGTTATGAGAGCCAAAATTGTTCTATATCAGGATGTATGGTGATTACATGGGTAAAAATTAAATTTTACACTTAAAGTTAGTTCATTTTATACATTTTACATTGAAAAAATTTAAAATCCTTTTTAAAACAAAAGCTTTTGGATGAAAGAATTTGGTGATAAAATAGTGAAGAATGGTGTAGTAGAGAGAAAATGGGAAAAAAAAGACTAAGCTCATGTAATATCTCTATTTTTAGAAGATGTGATCTTCACAAAGTTCCTTCATCTCTCTTGACCTTGTTCCCAAATCTTGAAATAAATGAACTTTAAGTTCCTCTGAGTCCTGCTCTCACTATTCACTACAAAACCAAGTATAAATTGGGCAATTGCCAAATCAATTTTATTAATGTGCAATGTATTCATATAGGACCAATCCCATTTAAAAAGATCTGAATTACTCTGCAGTGTTATTTTCTTCCAAAATTTCATGATTGCAAATTTGAATTTAAATTACTTCTTGTAGGCTGCATTCTACACTTTTGCACAAAACAACCCAGATTCTATCCTATCAAAGGCTAGAATTACATATTAGAGAACTTCTTAAAATTATCCTACAATTTATCATTACCTAGACATAACATATATCCTGGGATTCTTTGACTTCTACATTACACCTTTATTTGATCCTTATAAGGGAAATTACCTTCATGATGAATGGAAGGTGACTATTTGTGTCTTTTATGACACAAATATGAGTCTCTGCATTGAGTGAGCCAAATAAGAGCAGAGAGAAACTCTCAGTAAGTTTCAGTTTTACATTTTCTACTTTATTCACTCATTTATTCATATATTCATTAAGAAAGTGTTTAAGGAGCACCAAACTTAGGCTTAGACATTGAGTAAAGAATGTGAAGAGTCAAAGAAGAATAAAATGCAGACATTGCCCTCAAACAGCTCATAATGTAAATGAAGAAACAGAAACATAAAACAACAATTACAATAATGTGTGATGTATCCTCTTATGTAAATAAGCAAAGAAATATAGGAAAACAAGAGATTTATTAACCATATGGTCACATTTATGCATTTTAGTTTTATAAATAAACCTATTTTTGTTATTTTCAGAGCTTTTTGAAACCAAATTATAATAATGACAATAAATGAATTATACACATTCTGATATAACTGCTTAGTTGGTAAAATAAGCTAATCATGCAAAGACTTTAAGTCATGTTGAGAGTAAATATGCCTAAGTCACATTAGTATCAAAGTTATAAAATTCAAATTATTGTAAAAAGTATAAACACTTCATAGTTCCAAATTTCATTACCAACTTCATTAGCTGACATTTCACTTTTTTATGAGACATATCTTTAACTTTGCAACTCAGAATGGGTAATTCTTTGTGCATTCAAGAGAATCCCTTTCACAAGAGGGAAATAATAGACCAGATACTGGCAAATTATGAAGTTTTATTGTTGTTAGGAATTTGTTATGATAACGTATTAGAATGATATATAATTACATTCACACAATACAAACATTAGAGCCCACAGTTGAAAATAGGTGAGGAAACATTATAATTATTGCACTAGATGGCATGTCTCATAGCCATGAAGAAAACGATGCTCGGTTTTGTGGTTGAAGAGAGTTGTCAGCTCACTGTGTGTGAAGCATGTTTATCACTTCAGTAAACTCTCAGACCTGACTTCCTGGGGTCCAACCCTCACAGGGATTCGAAGGTGAAGAGCAATAGAAATGTAATAATCAGCGCCAAATTAAATTATGATCTTTAATGCTGAATTAATTGAGATAAATGATTTTGTTGCAATTAAGGAAAGGGTACATGACTACTATAGTAAATAAGCTGGCCTATCTAAAGAAAAGTTAATGCTACATATGGGAAATAAGGCCTCAGTCTGAAAATTACAAAGATTTAATTTGTTATTGTTGTTGATATAATAGACTGAGTTTTTCAAATACACCACTTATATCTACAAACACATACATCCATTTCACTTTCCCCATGAACTTTCTATCATGATGTGATGTTTTTATATGCTCTGAGATCTTTTACTAAGTACCCTAACATAATTCTCTAACAAATAATAGTCACATGCATATTCATTGAAATTTAATACTGTACAGTATCCAAAAATCTCTAATTTAAAATATTCATGCTGTTATAATTAAATGCACATTATTATAACTTCAATTACTGTAACAATTGATCAACATAAGTAAAATATTAATTTTGAAAAAATGATTATTCAGCTTAAAATGAACTATGATATTATTGGAAATGTGTTTCTTACACAATAAGCAATTGTGAACTTCAATCATATTTGCAAAATAAATATATTATTTATTGAATATGTGACAAATAAAATAAATGAATTAAGATGAATGCAATATTAACTTTATTATATTATGTACACATAATATACATACACAAGAATAAATGTTATGTATATGTGGAGCTCAACTTATTTTCATGAACTGATCACACACAAGTTAAAAAAAGTCTCATGCTCTCTGTAGTCAACACCCTCTCTGAAGGGTAATTCATATTCTGACTAACCACTGAAGGTATTAATAGCCCCTTTTTGATGATTAAGATTATAGCTGTGATTATCGAGTCTGGTTGAAGAAATTCAGAAACTCCCTCACCATTTACCCCTTTAATATAAACCTGCATAATGTCCCTAAGCTGGGCATTGTTAAAATAAATTTGATAATCTAGCAGGATCTCCCTGTTAGAGTTAAGAGCTTTAGGAAAAGGTTTGAAATTGCAAGGTATCTGAAATATTGATAGCTCCCATTTTCTGAGTTATTAAAATGTGTCAGGCACCACGATAAGCACTTTATTATGTACTGTTTACTGTAATTCTCATGACAGCCTTCCGAGATAAATATTATTATAGCAAATCATATGTAAGAGAATTCAGGATCAGAGAAAATATATAACTTTCTTACAATAATACATGCATTAGAAGGTAAAGCCAGATTCAAATAAAAATCCACCACAACCCAAGGGTCTTAAGTACTATATTAACCTGTCTTCGTGGAGCATTTTACTTCATTCTATTAAGAATTTCACATATATGAAGCAATTACTGAATACCTCATAAGAGACTTAGTTAATGCAATAATTTAATATTTACTACCTATTCTTGCTAATGAATTAGATAATTTTACTTAATTGTACATATGGTAGAAGTGAAAATAATATTCTTCTGTAGACTTTTCTTTTAATATGAAATAATTATTTCAGTTGTCTAAAAAAAAAGCTATTAGTAAGTCCCAATGATGTAATTTGTTTTATTTCATGTTTTTATCATTTGAAGAGCTTATTGACCTATGGTTTCACAATTTAATTTTTCTATGTCTTCATAATTAAATTTATGTGCTATCATTTTTTATAAAGCCTTTTTACCATCTTAAGATCTAAGATTAAAGGCAGATGAGATGAAATTAAATCTACTGAGGAACTCTTTGTTTTAATATGATAAAGATGCTAAATATTTTGGGGGATGCTCCCATCATTATTAATAACATTGACACTTTATGTACATTTAATGAGTACATAATTTTTGTAAGGTTCTTTATCTACCCAACTCGAAGAGAGAAATTCATTATGATATGGATCTCAACATGCATTGAAACTTGTTAAAAAGCTATGGCAGGTATAATACAAACAATATGTGAGAATATATGCAATGTGCAATCAAGTTGTTCTAAAGGGTGCTTCAACTATAGAATCTCAGAGAGAAAAGAGTCTTCCGTATGACACCTCTAAGGCAAATGTTCCAGAGGAGATGGATAGGAACGAGGCTTTTGGAGTAGGAACAAAGGGTTACAGAATTCCAAAAGGAGGAACAACTGGAGCATTTTTAGCAGAAAAATGGCAATGACCTTAACCAACTTTTAATATGAACGGAAATTTTAATATTAATCTGACACACATCACATAAAACAGATTGGAAGAGAAAAAACTTTAGATAGAATCACTAGTTAGAGATTATTATAATAACCCTAATGTGATGTGATGAAAGTCTGAGAATATAATTACTTTTCAAAAGGATGATTTATCTACAGATGTAACAGGTGCTTCTGAGATTTTTTTGTTTAGTTTTCACAGCTTTAGTATAACATATTTTACAGAATTGAAGCTCACCTTTTTAATGTACAGTTTGATAAGATTTGGTAAATGCACACACTCGTACAGCCAATATCAACATCAAGTCTTAGAACAAATCCATCACCCCCCAAAATTCCCTCATCCCTTTGTAGTAAATCCCTTCCCTCATCCCTGATCCCTGGCAATTACTGACGTACTTATCACCACAGTTTTGCCTTTTGTAGAATTTCAAATGAATACAGTCCTACAATATATAACATGATCCAGACATTTATTCATATTGTGGCATATATAACTAGTTTTTCCTTGTAATTTATATGTAGATCCCATTGTATGAACATACCACCTTAAAAATTTCAAATCACTTTATTGAGGTATAATTAACATGTTTGATGTATGTATACAACTTGATGAGTTTGGAGATAAATATACACCCATGAAACTGTCACCACAATCTATGACATAAATATACTTATCACCTCCAAAAGTTACTGACTACATCTCTACTTATTGTTATTATTTTTGTGTGTGTGTGCTAGGAATACAACATAAGATCTACCCTCTTAGCAAAATTTTAAGTGTACAGCATAGTAGTGCTAACTACAGACACCGTGCTGTACAGAAAATCTCTAGGACTTATTCATTTTGCATAACGGAAACTTTTTAGTTATTGAATAACACCCCCATATTTCTCCCTTCCCCAGGCCCTGATAGCTTCCATACCACTCTCTGCTTCTAGAAGTATGACTATTTCACATTCCTCATATTAGTAGTATCATGTAGTATTTGTGCTTTTGTATCTGGATTATTTCATTAGCACAATATTCTCCAGAGTCATCATGTTGTTTCAGAAGGCAGAATTTCCTTATTTTTCAAAGCTGAATAATATTGCATTGTATGTATATAGCAAATTCTCTTTATCCATTTTCTGTATGACCAAGCAATCTCACTACTGGGTATATATTCAAAGGAATTGAAATCAGGATCTTGAAGAGATATCTGCACTCTCATGTTCATTGCAGCATTATTCTAATGTTAAGATATGGAAACAACAAAAATGCCCATTGATGGATGAGTGAATAAAGAAAATCTGATATATACATAAAATGTAATATTATTTAGCCTTAAAAAAGAAGGAAATCCCAATTTATGACAATACAGATGAACCTGGAGGATATTATGCTAAGTGAAATAAGCCAAAAACACAAAGACAGACACTGCATGATCTTGCTTTTATGTGGAATCTAAAATAATCAAATCCATACATACATAGAGCATAATGGTGGTGATCAGAGGCTGGGGGAGGGAGAAATGGGGAGATGACTGTAAAAGGGTACAAAGTTTCAGTTATGATAAGATAAATGAGCTCTAGAGATCTACTATACAACATAGTATCTACAGCCAACAACACCATATTGTATATTTAAAATTTGCTAAGAGGGTAGATCTTATTTTAAATATTTTTAACATGCATACACACAAAAAATGATAATTAAAAAGGGGTAGAAGGAAAATTTTGGGTGGTGATAAATATGTTTATGGTATTGATGATGGTGATGGTTTCATGGGTATATACTTATCCCCAAACTCATCAAGATGTGTACATTAAACAGGTAAAGCTATTTATATGTCAATCATACCTCAATAAAGAAGTTTAACAAAGCAATTAAAAATAAAATAAAATAAATTTCTTATTAAAGCAAAATTATAATGACTTGAAGCATTTAATGATTTTTACATACCTCTGTATATACATAGGTGTAAAAACAAATATATATCTAATGAATCTCTATAGTTATATCTCTATATCTATATCATCTATCTTTGTTTCTTAGTATACCATTTGAAGTAATATCATGAAATGTGGAATTTCATGAAATTATTTAATCATGTATTAAAATTTATTTAATAAGTGATATATATATATAAATTCTTAAAAGCCACCATATATATCTTTTAATATTTATGCTTTTAACAACTACTTGTTAAGTGATTCTTATTTATAAGGCATTATTCTGGGTTCTGTGGTCAATAGGAAAAACAGTAAGCCGTTTTCTTTCTAAGACACACATTATTTTTGCCACGAGGTTGTTCTCTGCTATTGTCCCACATGCCCAGCAGCAAGGGAGAAAATAGCAGTAAAATATAACCAGGTTTATATTTCTTTTGTTTTTTTTCTGCTTTCTTCAATTCATTTTTTTCTGATTACCTGAATCTATCAGATTGTTTTATGCCGAAATATCATATAGTCTTATTTTCTGTATATTAAATTTAATTTTATTTGATTTTGGCTATATATAGATCTACATCTACAGTAATCTTAAAGAAGAATATAATTATATCTTAATAAATCATAAATCATTTTTATTTTCTATAATCAGATAGTTGAGGGTAAGCATTTCTGCATTCAGCTAAATTTAACACGTGATTTTATAACACTGAAAGTAAAACATTGCCGTGCTGTGTTGGCCATCTGTAATGGGAAATGTGTTTATCACCCTGAGCAAATTTCAGTAGCAAGTATATTGATTTTTGTACTCTTGAGTAATTAAGACTTCACTTTATAACTCTGGAGTTAAGAGATTTCTCTTAATATATCATTTTCAAATATGATTTATTCTATCGATATGTTGCATAAGACAGAGTAAGTATAAAAGGAAAGAAACACAACCTTCTCCTTACAGCTGTGACTTTATTTCATTTTTTAAATTTATTCTTGTACCAAAAGCCATCATTCAAATAAAGTATTATGACGAAGGCTTATAAAACACATAAAGTTGGTAGATGTCTTGCACTGAAATAAAGTTGGTTGTCCCAGAACTTAATTGTTTTAAGCTACCTGATATTCCCAATTGACCCTGAAATAATCTCTATAGCATCTCTAACACTCTATAGAAGGCATAAATATTTTACAATATTAAAATGTTTAGTAATAATTTGGAAGTCCAAGGTCTTACAGACATTTTGAAGGTATGTCTGTACTGTGTGATTTACCCCACCCTGCCACAGCTGACTGGACCAAAAATGGATATATGACTTAAAGCAAGGAAATAATGATTTGTAGTCACAAAATTATTTAACTTTAGGACTGGCAACATTAATGTGTCATCATTAGCAGAAAATGTGAATTTAGAACAAGGAGATAAATGAATCAGAGATAAGAGAAAAATATTGCACTAATTTATGAAAAATGGAGAAAGTAACTTTCATTTTCCCTGACATATTCCTAGTTCTCAGATCCAGTTGTATTTCCTGCCCTTGGATCCCACAGCATCTCTACCCAAATAACAAATAATATCTTTGCATAGATTAATTTGAGAAAACCTCTACTACTTGCAACCAAAGTTTTCAGCAGAGCTGAAACAAAAGAAATTTGCTCTAGATAAGGCCATCAAGTATGTTGCCCAGTACATTGATGAAGGGAGAAGAGTTAATCACTGGGCATTTCCTCTCTGGATATTCTTGCAAATCTACGGAAGTCACCTCTAGTGAAATAGACCCCTGATTATGGTGCTGGATCAACTTCGGTATAAGAAGCACTCATGTAAAGGATTAAGGCAAAGCTCACCTGTTCACAGACCCTGCTTTCTTTCCCCTGGATAAGGGTTGTTGAAGAACCAGGAGAGTCTGATAGGTATAAGCACTCTGATCAAATGGTAGACATTAGATGTTATTCTGGTAGGGTTCTCTTGAATAATTCTAGCACTGACTAATAAGGGCAATAGAGTAGCAAGAACTGTTTCCTTAACAGGTGAGAGTTTGCCCTGCTCTTACAGCATTAACAGAGTGATACATATCTCTCAGTATGGAGGACTATAATGGCTTAGGAGAACTACACATAGTATCTATAGGGGGCAAAATAAAAAGAAACAGTAAAATATATCCCATTTAAAGAAAAAAAAAACAGAAATTGTCCCTTAAAATACCTGATACAAATACACTAAATACTTTAAAACGACTATGTTAAAGATGCTCCAAGTGTTAAAGGAAGATGTAGTGAAAGTCTAGATAATGATGTATAAAAAATTGGATATCAAGAAAAGGATAGAAAACCTAAAAAGAAACCAAAAAGAAATTCAGTATCTAAAAAGGACAATAACTGCAATAAAAAAAAATCACTAGAGAGATTCAAGGGATAATTTGGGCAGGCAGAGGACATAATAGAAAACTTGAAGGTAGGAAAATGAAAATTATTGAGTCTAAGGAACAGAAAGAAAAAGATTGGATAAAAGTGAACAGAGACTAAGGGACCTGTGGGACATCATCAAACCTATCAATTTATGTAGTGTGAAACTCTCAGAAACAAAAGAGAGAATATTTGAAGAGATAAGGGCTGAAAGTTTCCCAAGTTGGAAAAGAGACAAAAATATAAACATCCAAGAAGGCAAATTCCAAGTAAGATGAACTCAAATAGACCTGCACCAGGACAAATTAAAATCAAATTTTCCAAAGAAAAAGACAAAAAGAATCTTGAAAGCTACAGAGAAGAAGCAACTCCCACGTACAAAGGATCCTCAATAATATTATCAAAAAACTTCTCATTAGAAACTTTGGAGGTCAGAAGACATTAAGATGATTTATTCAAAGTGCTAAAAGAAAATAAATAAACACAAACAAGATATGTCAAACAATAATTCTATTCCTGGTAAAACTGTTTTACAAGACATTCCAAGATAAACAAAAGCTGAAAGAATCTGTTGTCGCTAAACCTGCCTCTCAAGAAATGTTCAAGGGAACCCTACAGGATGAAATAAAAGGACACCAGACAGTAACTTGAAGCTGTATAAAGAAATAAAGATCTCAATAAGCATAGATAACATGGGCAATTATAAAAGCTAGTACTATTGTAGCAGCAGTTTATAATTCCACTTTTTATTTCTATGTGATTTAAGAGGGTAATATATATTTTTAAGTTATTGGTCTAACAAAGGCTAGTATTATTGTAACTTTGGTTTTTGCACCACATTTTGTGTGCTATATAATTTAAGAGATTAATACATTTAAAAGAATTATGTGTTTGTTTATTAGTTTGGGGGCATATAATATAAAGATGTAATTTTGTAACATTAACAACAGAAAAGGATAGTTATGGAGCTGTAAAGGGACAAAGCTTTTTAGCTATTAAAGTTAAGCTGGCAGCTACAAAAAACAATGGTGATATAGCACCTCGTGTATTATCCTGGATAGAGCTGGAGCCCATTCTACTAAGTGAAGTATCACAAGAATGGAAAAACAAACACCACATGTACTCACCATCAAATTGGTATTAATTGAAGAACACTACGTGCACATGTAGTAGTAACATTCATCAGGTGTCAGGCAGGTGGGGGCGGGGGAAGGGAATGGGTATATTCACACCTAATGGGTGCAGTGTGCACCGTCTAGGGGATGGACATGCTTGAAGCTCTGACTCAGGTGGGGCAAAGGCAATATATGTAACCTAAATATTTCAGCAATATGCTGAAATAAAAAAAAGAATTTCTAACATTGTAACCCAGTTAGAATTTGCCATTAACAATAAACATATTACTGGCTATTAAAATGAACATTTCTTGTTTAATCAATATAATATTTAGAAGTTTGCTTTGAAATTGTTTCATTTGGAAGGAAAGACAGTTTTAGGCAGATTATATTTTAATATATAGGATATGAGATTTTATTCTTTTTTCTCTTTTTCTGTTTATTATTCTACAACATGTTTTCCTTTCCTTAAGGAAACTAAAAGCTTCTTTCCTAGAGGTCTACATATTTATCATAGATGTTCAACAGTTGACAGGAGATTCTTGTCTTGTAGAAATTAATATTAAATTTGATGATGGAATTACTATTTATAAATTTAAATAAAAACAATGCAATTATTATATGAGTAATAATTGGTAATAATGCTAAGTTGTATTTAAATGTTAACACACAGATATTTGTTAAATGTATGAACATTCATAGAGTATTACAATTTTTATGAAGATTAACATTGCTAATTTGCCTCAGTGGATAAATTAATGTTAAATAGTACATTATTTTATGAGAATAAATTATAATTCATCTATTAGAAAACATAAGCTAACTTAAGAAATAAAATAGTGTGGGTAAAAATCTAGAAAACATAAATTGCAAATTAAACGTACAAAAAAAAAGGGGTGATTGAAGATTATTAATGGAGCTAGATTAGTAAACGGTCTAATTGATGCTCAAATGCTCTTATTCCACTCCCAGGTATCTTGGCATTGACAGCCCTAAATATGGAACCACATGAAGTCCAACTAATTCCACCTTGAAGGTAGGTCTAATATGTTGTTTGGAAAGCATTTGTGCCACAAACATAGAAGTACATCAATAAAAGGAGGTATTTAAGATACATAAAATTGATAAAATGAGATTTACTGCTTAAGAGAACTTCAGAATACTGCTGGGCTCTTGCATTTCCTACTGACTCAGTTCAATTCCATGTCAATTACAAAGCCAATTATAAATTTCATATCAATCATAAATCACGTAGTTGTATATGTACATTGTCTTCCTTCTTCTACATCTTGGCATCACTGCTTGGAAAGGACCATTTCATGAAATTGTAGAAACTCACTTTCTTAACTCTGCGTATGAACTGGACTGAAAGTATCCTGCCGCTTTATTTGCTCTTCCTTGTCCTCTTTTGTTGAAGGAGCAAGAGGACAACAATAGAACCAATAATAAGTACCAGATTAGTTTCAGTATTCAGAAATTTTGAGAATGTAGTAAGAGAATGTACAAATTTTGTATTACATATCAGTCCTGGTAGGGTCTTGGGAAGCATCCTGTAATCAATCCTATTGATAGTTTTCAGTAAAACATGTGAATATTTACACTAATTAGAATAAATAAAAGCTATGAATAACTTCATATTTTTTCAAGGCAGACTCTGTCTCTAAATAATTTTTGTCAAATTTTCATTTTTCATATATTTTGGATTTCAGAATTTTGGTTAAATAATTACTTATTCTATCTTTATTTCTTAAATTATTGTTGAATCTTCATAATTGCCCCATGAGTTAAGTTTTCTTATCCTTTGTTGAGACATTTATAAACTTACCTATAAGGGCCTATAGCTACCAAATTGAGATATAAGATTTAAAACCATCTGACTTGCAAGCATATCACATCAACAACTGAATTATACTATTCTGCAATACTATTAAGACCTGAATGTCTTTAAAACTATGTATGTAACAAACAGAACCAAAACTTAAGTTTAGGAATATAGTGTATGGTTTCAGGACAATTATTCTACCTGTTGGTAAACAGTAGCCAAGATCATGATTTAATGATAAGCTCTACCATTTTTCTGGGTCAACATATATTACAATTACCAGAGAAGACTCAAACAGGTGATTTTTAGATTGGTTCATCTCCAGATCTAATAATTAAAGATGGGTACATGGGACTTAGGAGAAATTATCTGGCGGAAAAAAAGTGGAGTTGTAAAAAAGGTAGAAATGCATAGTAGAACTTGACTTAATTGGAAGTCATTGTTATTGGCTCTTTCATATATCATGGGAGGTTTAAGCTAAAGAAGAGTAAAAAGGAAGGTAGAGAAGTTCAAATGAACCCTTTGAAAGAAAAGTGTGGCAAATCCTTTGTCAAGTCTAGAAATAGCTTTAGTAGAAGATGGATAATTATAAAAAGGTATGTGTGTGTGTGAAAGGAACTAATATATGGGTATGCCCAAATATGTGGTGCTTTATTCTTCAAGAGTATATATCCTTATAGAAAGTCTAGATTTTAAGAAACAGGTAAATATTCCAGACTCTGCTCTAGGTAAAGCAGTACAGTTACAAACATATATTTGGGGCTCATCAATGTCCTCAAATCAGAGTTGACTAGTAACACATCTGCAGTTGCCTATAGTTGAGCATATTGACTCATCACAGTGAGGGACAATGTACAACATATGGAGCCTGAGGGATGTATCATTAAGAAGACATTTGAAACTACTTATAGATTTTGGACTTAGGTGATTTGGGGAAGGGTTCAAAGAAGCAACCCTTTCATTTAGATTGGATGCTATCAGGATATGGGAATAGTTCCAAGATTAGTTCTTGAATACATCTTATCTAAGTGGTTGGTAGAATGAAACTAGGCTAAAGGTATAATAGGAAAAGGAGCTGTAGTCATTCATATTAGCTAGGATGGGGGAAAGTTTTTTAGTAGTTTGAATGATGTTCTTATTTTTCTGAATTCAGGCATGATTATAGAGTGCATTTTTTTCCTTGATCCATCAAGGTCACAGAGTAGCCTTGTCTGAATTGGTGTTCTGTCAAAATGTTTATATTCAATAGAACACCAAGGCCTAGCTGTAAATCTAGCTCTTAGCAACAAGGTCGAACTGATAATTCCAAGCCATTTTTGCTATCAGAGATTGTTGTTCTACTTCTCAAATTAAAGAAAGATAGCTAGAATTTAAAAGGACAGCATGATTTTGGAGGGAAGAGAGTGGATCCCACCATTGGCAAAGGTGTAGGAATGAGTGAGCTTACTTAGTGATACTGAAAGTCAAGAAGAATGTTAAAACAAGCTCTTCTATTGATTTTTTTTTAATTATTTTTTTTTATTTCGGCATATGATGGGGATACAGATTTTAAGGTTTCAATAACTGCCCTTTCCCCCCCTCCCCCCACAAGTCTGAGTCTCCAGCATTTTTAAAGTCAGTAAATATATTATGCCCTCAAAGTGCTGGGGTGGCAGTTTATGGACTAAGAAATGTAAGAGAGCATGACATTTATTTTATTTTGTAATCTTTTTTCATAAAATATGCTGCTTAGATGATTTTTAATTTTTTAAAATAAATTTAATGATGTATATTTAAATTATACAACATGTTGTTATGGAATACATATAGATAGTAAAAAGGATTACTATTACAAATCAAATAAGAATATCTGTCATTTCATGTGGTTATACATTTTTTCATTTTTGTTTTTGTGGCAAGAGCAGCTAAAATTCTACTTATTTATCATAAATCTCAAATACAGTACAATTTTATTACCTATAGTCCTCGTGTTATACATGCCATTATGGGGAACAGGATGGAGGTTTCCAAAGAAATTAAAGACAGAGCTAACAAATGACCCAGAAATCCCTCTGTTAAGCATATAGACAAAGGGAATGAAATCATCATCTCAGAAAGATAATCTGCACTCCCATGTTCATTGCAGTGTTATTCACAATATCCAAGACATAGAAACAAGCTAAGTGTTTGTCAACAAGCAAATGGATTTTCTATTTCTCAGGAAGATCTCAATGTAATATAAAGTCGTACATACTAATGGCTAAGAAATGAGTGCTGTCATCAGGTTTCCTGGGTTCACATCAGGACTCTCCAGGGCAACTATGTGTGTTATCTGCAATAAATTTAATTTTGTGCCTACATTATATTATCTATAATATTTTAATTAAAATAGCGTCCATTTCATTGGGTTGATTTCAGGGTTAATATGGCACCTAGAATTGATTAATTGAGTAATATATTATTACTTGTGTGATTATGCTCACCTTTACCAATACCAATAAGAAAAACAACTCCAAGAATACCCATTATTCTTTTTAACTTATAATTCAAAAGAAATAACCATACAGAGAAAAAATAGTCTTTTGTCAAGCAAGAATGATGACCAAAATTGAAGAATTAACATAAGCCTCCAACAACATCAAATGATCCCCACGCTCACATTTCACCACTATGAAAAATGACACTAGAGGGCCATAGCCTCTCTAGAGTGGCAAGAATGTTAGATTCCTAGCTCCATTTACGCTCAGAGAGAGGCCAAGTTGCATGCAAATGAGTTTGTTCTCATCTTTCACCTCAAAGAGAACTATAACTTCAGGTTTTAAAAATGATAGCCAGTCGCTACCTATATTTTCCTTGCAAATTCACAACTGTGAAAATTAAGAGGAGTCAGAGGGGGAGAAAATGACATCAGGTTACTTTGTCACACAAAAAAAGTTGAAAATGAAATCTTCATTCAAAATTGTATGCAATTAAAGTGCATACCACAGATAATAATCTTGAAACTGGCGATCATATCCAAATACCACAAATCAAAGCAAACCCTGAGAATATTCCCAGAAGTGTCTGAGGAAATAGTAGACAATCTATGACAGTCAAGTAAATCATTTGATCACCAAAGCATCAAAAATCGCTTAATGGCCTAGTGGAGGGGAAAGCACTAATAATATATCGTTTTGGCACTAGGAGGAACCAGACAACACTTTGCTCATTAATGCACTGAATTGATAAAAATGGTTCCTAGATAAAAGTTTAGTAAGTATTTCATAAATAAAAATCAGATAAGTAGAATGAATAGATGATGAAAACTGGAAGAAAATATTTTTTAAAATGAAAGGAGAAGGAGAAAGATTCTGAAAAGCACACTAGTCAGAGCCAAAACTGGTCTTCAGGCACAGACACATTCAACAAGGTGAATATTCCACACACTTATTTAGGAACATATCTGAAATCATCTATTTTCCTGATTGAATGGCCTCAGAGCCACTGAGGTTCCAGGCTTATTGGCTTCGATCTCTTTCCTTTTCTGTGAAGGTCATTGTAGGAAATCATCTTAAATATACTGCATACAAATCTTACCTCTTGTACAAATTCGTAACATCTTTCTAGTTTTTATTCTTATCACAATGTGTTCCTCAGATTAAAGTAGGCCAAAATATATGAATAAAATATATCAACATATCTAGTTTCTTATTTCTGCACAATATTCAGATCCCAAACAGTCACAAAGAACTGAACTTCTGAGTTTCCTGCAATTCTGCTTTCGTAACTGTGTTCTTATTCCAGTGGTTTTTTTTTTTTTTTGATCAGTAAATTACACTTATTGCCCTCCCATTGCTCAACTCAGAGACCCAGATATCATCTTTTAAAATGACTGTTATGAGTGACTCTTCAAATTTTAAATCATCTAATGTCATTCCCCTTCCCAGTACTGTCAAATGAATTTTCATCTCATTTAAAGTCCAAATTTCTGACTTGGGCTTACAGGGCCCTACATGTCTTGGCTCTTGACTATCTCTCTGATGTCATCTCTTACCACTCTCCAAGTCACTCTCTCCATTCTAACCATGCTGGCCTCATGTGGTTTCTCAAAGGTACCTCAGAACCTTTGCATTTTCTGGCTTTCCTTCAGTCATATGGCTTGCTTCCTCATCGAAGTACCATATATCCATTTCAGAGAGGCTTTCTTTATTCACCTGATTTATAATACTACCTCCATAATATTAGCTTACTTCGTGTTATTTAAATTCCAGTTCAAAGGATTTAAAAGCAGATGTATAAATCTCCATCTACATAATTTGCATGGAAGCTCATCAAGGGTCATCTAGCACCGCGTGTATTATCCTGGACGGAGCTGGAGCCCATTCTACTAAGTGAAGTATCACAAGAATGGAAAAACAAGCACCACATGTACTCACCATAAAATTGGTATTGATTGATCAACACTTAAGAGCACATATAGTAGTAACATCCTTTGGGTGTTGGGCAGGTGGGAGAGGGAGAAAGGATGGGTATATTCATACCTAATGGGTACAGTGTGCACAGTCTGGAAGATGGACACCTCGAAGCTCTGACTCCGGAGGGGCAAAGGCAATATATGTAACAGAAACATTTTTATACCCGTAATATGCTGAAATAAAAAGGGGGGCTTATTAATAAATTGTGCTGGTAAATATTTAGCAATTGGCTCTGAAACAAGGGATAAAGAGTCTGAATAGCATTTCCTGATTTCAGGCTACCAACATTTATGTCACTGAGCATGAAGTCAGGAAGAAATGCTAGCAATTGTCCTGCAAGTTAGTATGGGTCAGCTCCAGTACAAAAGGAAACCATAACATGAAAGCTGCTTGAAATGTTGGAACCACTCATGGCTTATAGCTTCGTAGCTTCTGCAGAGAGTCTGCAGTGGTCTTTGTAGGAGCAAGAAAAAAACTATTTTCTTGTTAAACCACTGAAGTGTAAATGTTGTTTGCTACTGTAAAATAACCTAACTTGATTTATACAAATTTGTTTGGAGGCAGAAAGCATTAACCTGGCTTTTAAGATTTTCAGTAGTCAAATAAATGGCATTTTTACACAATTCACAGACCTTGTGATAAAGAGATACAGCTTGCTTAGGAGAAGAACTTCTACCTGTGATGAAAATAGTAGCAATTCTTCTGAAAATTCTCATATAGGAAGGCAATGTATAGTGTACTAAAAATAATAATAGTTAACCATTATTTGTTGCTTGCTATGTTTTGGAAACTGTTTTAAGCACATTATCTATGGGCTTATTTCATCTTATTCAGCCAAGAAACCCTAGAGAAATATGCCAATATTATTATCCACAATTACTACTATTGAAAATGAAGTTGAGTGTTTAAGTATTTCACCCATGCTTAAGCAGCTAGTAAGGGGTTGTCAAAAATTTTTATTTGTGTTCTTTTTAAAATATCTTTCTTTTGGCAATAGAAAATGGAAAAAAAAATGTATATAAATTCTTTTTTTGATCACGGAAAATGTAAGATCAGAATTGTGCATCTTTCTAAAAGTAGGGATTCAGAATTGATTAAAGTAAAATATAAAACAAGTCACTTGGACTTAAAATACGTTTTTCATACTCTATTTATAAATCATTTTTCCTACTGATAAGAAAAACTAACGGCACCAAATATTTACAACCTAGATTGTTAAACAATTAACCTACATGCTAATAGAAAAAAAGTAAAACCATATTTGATTGTTTTAGAATATAGCATATTTCTTCAGTGGCTTTTTTCCTACAACTGCACACAACTTTCCAATGAAGAAACATGATCTTATTTTACTTCATTAAATATCTACGGATATATCTGTACTATAGCCTTTAAATTAAACATAAGAGAATGACTTCAATTAAAAATGTTTTTGGAGGATAGTTTTATATCATATGTGTTTCACTTAAGTTGTATATTACGATACAATTTTTTTCACTTTTTTTCCCCCAATGTCATTAAGGAAAAAAAGAAAAAGAAGAAGAAATTTTAGTTTTCCTTTAGGTGTCCACTCTGATTTATTATCTCTTTGTGCAAAAATTGAATGGTATAGATTATCTAAAGAAACAAAATATATGGAAGTATATTTGACATTTTAAAAGACAAACATGATTGAAAAGCTTTAAATGTTAAAACTAAATAGGAAGAATTTAAATACCAATTTCAGACTCCAGAGCACATGGTCTTAACCACTAAGAATTACTTGGGTATGGTGTTTCTAAATGTTTTAATAAATGTCAAGGTCTGACCAATCTAGACCACTCCTATTACCTTGATTACAAAATAAAAACTGGGAGTGATCATTGCAAGTCCCTGTCCAAATCTAATTGGCATAGGAATAAAACTTAGTTTATAGTGCCTATTTTTAATAATAAGGCATATTGGTTTATTGCTTATTTCCACTTTAAATCATACTATTGTATAATAATATTTATCCAAAACACAAGAGAGAAACTTACATAAAGCGAAAGTCTTTAGAGGACTAATTTTCAAAGTGCTTACGCAAGAGCCCATATTAAAATAATTATTTTAAATGCAAATAACAAATAATTTGATTTAATGTTCACTAGGGAAAGATTATACTGAAATATGATATGAGTTGGTTACATTTTATCTGTGAAAAAATAACTATAAAGAACATGTGATGATTATTAGGAAAAGACACTGAGTTAAAACAATATAATGTAGAGAAATCAATATGCTAATTTTTAAAGTATCAACTCATGTGAACAGAGGTTGCACAAACTATGCTAAAGAGACTTTCCATAAATACAAAAAGAGCAATGGTTTATATGTGTTTAAATTCTACAGTAACATTTTGTTTAATTACAATGTGTAAAAAATAAATTTTAATATAATTTCATAAAAGTTTTGTTTCTCTGGATTAAATTATTCTCTATCATATAATTTTACCAGTTATGTTGAGGTATAATTGATACTCAATAAACTGCACATATTTAAAATGTACAATTTGGCAATTTTTGCCATAAGTATATGCCTGTAAAATGATCACCACAATCAAGAAAATGAACATACTTTTCTCCCTCTGAGAGTTTTCTCACACCACATTGTAATTCTTCCCTCCTACCCTGTATACCCATTCCCAGGTAGCCACTGATCTGTTCTCTATTACTATTATTAGTTTGCATTTTCTATACTTTTATGTAAACAGAATAATATAATAGTTTCTGTAAAGTTTTAACATGTAACTTCCTTCAGTACCAAAGACAGCTTTATGCATTCTTAAAACAGTACAAAATACTTCAGAGAAATATTCTCCCAGAAAACAAGGTGATGGGTCAAGACCTTTTTTTTTTTTTTTTTTTTTTTGTACATAGATACAAAGAGCAGGTCAAAAGTACTTGGGAAAGAAAAAGAGGAAAGTAATTTGTAAGTGTAGGCTTTCAAACTAATGTGTGGTAATTATGTAGCTTAATTTCCTTGAAATTGGAAAACAGGATGCCCTCTTCTGATCCTACTTTTCTATTATTGGGATTGCCAGGTTCCTGATAATTTAATCAATTTTCTCTCTTCAATTAAAATTACAAGATAATTTCCTGATTTTTCTTAGTAATTAAACTAATTTCTTCCTCTTTTGATTAAACAATGTTAAAAAGATTATCTCCACCAAAAACTGCATACTTGGTGAGTATCTTTTATATTTTATGTTTTAAGATGCTGAATTTGTGATAATTTATAATGCAGCAATATAAAACTAATACCAGATACTAAAATAATTTTACGTGTTTTCACAAACCAACATGCTTAAGGTTATTTAGGAATATAAAATAGTTTTTTTTCTGAAAATCTTTTTTACAGAGAGAGAGGAAAAAACAGAAATGCAGAAAACCAAAAAGGCAATGATCTTTTCACAGTTTTATTAATTTCTTTCCCAAGCTTGATTTTATTTATAGTAGCTTTTATCTGCATTGTTCTTCATATGTTGACATCAACTGGATCCCCAAATCAAACTGATAGAAAATTTCAGACAAATGTGTGACTAGTATTATAACTAATCAATACTTCTCTCTTCTTGTATATACCCAATAATTGGTGGACAGTGTTCTTTTTTAATGAATAAAATTATCAGGGCTTTCACTGAGCACTTCCATTTTACATAATAGTTGTATGAAATAGGTGCTTACACACATTTCCTTTTGCACTGTAATTTATGATATTTCTTTGTTTATTTATTCAGAATATCAGGGGGTACAAACATTTTGGTTACATGTAATGCTGTTTGCCCTGCCCAAGCAAGGGCTATAAGCATGTCCCTCCCCCATACAGTGCATTCTGCTTCCGTTAGTTGTGGGTTTACCCCATCCACCCCACCTAGACTGGTACTCAGTGAGTGTTACTACCATGTGAGCAATTTAATGTTGTCAGTACCAATTTAATGGAGAGTACATGTGGTGCATGTTTTTCCATCCTTGGGATACCTCACTTATAAGGATGGGCTCAATCTCTATCCAAGATAATATAAGAGGTACTAGATCACCATAAGTCCCCATCAATACATGAGTGGATTAATAAAATGTGGTATATGTATACCATGGAATACTACTCAGCTATAGTATTTCTTTAATAACATTTTACTGTTATTTATTCTGTACAGCAGTGATCTAATGTGGGCAAATAAAATATATAGATTTACATTTTCAATTAAAATTACTTTATGTTTTTATTTAAGAGTTGGAGGGAGGGAGAATGAGTATCTGACATCTTTTTTATTATTTTCTTAGATATTATATTTTTTGGTATAAAGCAGAAATTCTAGAGAAATTATAAGCAGAAGTTAAAACTCATTTATCTTGTGTAGAGCTATTAAGTAATCAGTTTGCTATTTACTTAGGTGACTAATAAGAGGTTGCAAGCCAGACAAAATGCTGTTCTCCTCTCACATATTTGATTTAGAATCTGATTTATTTAGCACTCTCATCAAGTGAGCAGCAGAGAAATGTACTGTGAAATAATTATTAACTTATTTGGAAAGACCTTGAATTTTTGGAGCCAATCTTCTCACTAAATTAATTAGCTAGAGTTTGGGCTCTGACTTAATTCCAACTTGGAAATGACTGGAGTGTTATTTTTATAAAGGAAAAAAAATGAGAAGACTCACTGGGTCCAGTAAAGTCAATGAATTCCTAGCACAGAAATGGAAGCCTTTTCCTTCTAATTACTTTGAGATTTTTTTCAGATTTATAAAACTGGGATAAAGACTGTATTAGTTACTGTAATTCCATTGACATGTAATCTAAGAATGGAACAACCTTCATATAAATGGAAAAATCAAAATGTCAGTGCTTTTAAACAGAGTCCAACAGTAATCAGCACTACTTAATTAAAAAGTTACACAAGAAACACTCATAGTGTACTTGTGGACTTTTGAATTTCTATGTCTCATTTGAATTCTATAATTGTACTCCCATCCTTTTGCAGCATTGCTGCTTTATGTTATTTCAAATGGATTTTTTAAGCACTTCAAGTTCAATTGATTATTGCTACTATATAGAAATATATTTTATTTTTATATATTGACCTTGTATTTTCTGACCTTGCTAAGTTCAATTATTAGTTCTTCCATTTATTTTTTAGAGTAATTGAAATTTTTCAATGAATAATTATGTCATTTAAGAATAGAGATAGTTTATTCTTACTTTTACTCTTTATGCCATGTATTGTTTTTTCTTGCCTGATTGCACAAGCTGTATTTCCAGTGAAATTTAAACAGAAGTCATAGCACCAGACATCCTTACATTATTCACATTGTTAGGGGAAGAGTGATTAATATTTCACCATTAAGTATGGTTAGTAATATAGGCTTTTCCTGGATGTCTCTTATCTGATTGTCTGATTGAGATACTTCCCTTTTATTCCACGTTTACTGAGATTATTTTTTTCATACATAACTGATAAAATTCACTAGTGAAACTATCTGAGATAGGAGATTCCTGTGTGGGAAGGTTTTTGATTCTAAATTCAATTCCTTTAATAGATACAGAGCTATTCAGATTTTATTTCATCTTGAATAAATTATAGTATGTTATCTTTAATAGAACTTGTTTATTTCTTCTAAGTGGTTAAATTTGTAGTGCTATTGTAAAATCTACAGTGAAATTCTCTTTTTATTCCTCATATTGGTAAATAGTGTCTTATCCCTTCATTTATTGACTAACCATTAAAAACAAGTTTTGTCTTTGTTTACTTGTATATTGCTTTTTTCTATTTTAATAATTCACCTTATCTTTATCATATCCTTTTTTCTGATTCTTATGAGATTCATTTTAAAGTTTATATAGCTTTATTAAGTAAAAATTATATCATTAAGTTTAAATTTTTTTGATTCTAATATAAGAATATAAAGTTCTCTAGTCCCATCCAAACACTGCTTTAGCTCTATCCCCCAAAATTCAATATCCACTGAAGCTTGTCTGTCTTGAGGAATATTCCATATATACCTTAAAAAAACAAATGTGTATACTGCCATTTGAAATTGATAGTGTCATTAATTTCTCTTATATATTTATTTATAAATCTTATTTCCAGTAATTATAGTGTGTTAGACACTTGTAACTATATTTGCCTCTTTCTCCCTTTGGTCAGAGAGAGAAAATGGAAGCCAAAGTCAGAGAGAATTGATGCATGTAATGGTCTCGACTTCTTGCTGTAAAGCCTAAGAAAGAGATCCTTTAGAAGCAAAACCAGCCTCCAGCTAACAGGAAACAAGGAAATAAGGACATGTATCCTAAAACCACAAGGAACTAAATTTGGCCAACTATCTGAATGAGCTTGGAGTTGGCATATTAAAGTAGACAGCCTCCAACAAAGTTTGGAGTCTTGGTGACACTTTGATTTCAATATCGTTAGACTCTAAGCAGAAAATCCAATTGAGCCCACTCAAACTTCTGACCTACAGAAACTGTGAGATAAATTTGTACTGTTGTAAGCTGCTAAGTTTAGGGTAATTTTTTACAGCAGCATAGGAAATATAATGTATATTTTGATATGTAGAAAATTTTAAAATATGAAAACTAAGATACAGATGAAAAGGTTAATGAAAAAACAAAAATGCATATACTACTTGGTTCTTGGAATGAAGTAATGAAAACAGAGGAAAAGAAAAACTTTATCAAGATATTAGATTATACAAGAGACTAAAGCAAGTGGAATACAGTATTTTAAAATGTATATAAGACAAAATCAGTGAGCTGAAATCTAAGCAATTAAATGTTTTTAACTACTTGTATAAATAATGCATTCACTGCTTTGATATAAACTTTTTTTTATTTCAGCATATTATGGGGGTACAAATGTTAAGGTTACGCATATTGCCCTTGCCCCACCTCCAGGGTGAGAGCTCCAAACTCGTCCATCTCCTAGACGGTGCGCATTGCATTCATTATGAATTTATATACTCATCCCATTCTGCCCCCTCCCACCCACCCGATACCCAATAAATGTTATTCCTATATGTCCACTTAGGTGTTGATCAGTGAAATCAATTTGCTGGGGAGTACATGTGGTGCCTATTGTTCCATTTTTGGGATACTTCACTTAGTAGAATGGGTTCCAGCTCTATCCAGGAAAATACAAGAGGTGCTATATCACCATTGTTTCTTACAGCTGAATAGTACTCCATGGTATACATATGCCACATTTTATTAATTCACTCATGTATTGATGGACACTTCGGTTGTTTCCACATCTTTACAATTGTGAACTGTGTTGCTGATATAAACTTTTAATAATGTGGCAATTGATGAGAATTAGGTACTGCGTTACTCTAGAGTTTAACATTGTATCTCCTAATGTACAGATGTCAGGAGGCACTTGTTTAACAGTTTGTTTAGGGGCATGGAATACCAAAAGGCTCCCTCTCCAAAACACTTTGAACCTCTTACTCTCATTCCTTCACACATTCAGGCCTTCTCCTAGAGTATTATCCTTTTACTGATGATAATTCATCACCACTTTAGGATTAAGTTATCCATATCTAAATATTGGGAGAGAATAGATTTTACTGGGGAAAAAATTTCTAGGTAACACATAACCCCTATACCCATTCTTACTTGATCTAAACCAAGGATTATTTTCAATTCATTTGCTCTGAGGATGAATGGATACTCTACCATTATGCCAAGACACTGAACAATTTAGCAGTGGTTCTTTCAGAAAATTAAGAGTGAAGAAGTTATTTGTTCTTGGCAAAGTTGTTTTCATTGAAAATAGGTTAATTTTAGCTTTAAATTGGCTTCATTTTATTGAGCTATGGCCTATTGTTTTCAAAATCAAATGGACTTCTAGAATAACTCTCTTGATAGGCATACTGGCTTAATATTAATAACTATGAGAATTGGTTTGAAGCTTCACTATGTAATTATCTGTGAGACAATGGGCAAGTTATTCAACCCCTCTTTGCCTCTGTTTCCTCTTGTACAAAATGGTGACAATAATAGCATTTACCTTATATAGTTGTGAGGATTAAAGGGCAAAGGAATGATAGAAGCATAAAGTTAATATAGCGTGCATTCAATGAAAGTTAGTTATTGCAATTATTATTTCAGAAAATTCCCTTCTCTATTTGAATCATCTATCTAAAAATCATGGCATAGAGTTTTATCAAACCCTTTTCAAAAGCTACATTCCATAGTTGTCACTTTACTTTAATCCTTCAGGTGGTTCATACAAGCTGGTGAAACTCATTGACTTCCAAACAAAACTGGCTCATTGTGCTTTTATGCCTTTAGAAATGTCTTTGACTCTATCTCAACACCCTTCTTTTCTCCTTCAACCTGTTCTCTGCTCTTATTAGTCTGTTAAAATAATCTCCTTTTCAAGAATCTTTGGTCATTCTCTCCATATGACCAAAATCCTCTTGACATTTGAACTGTACATATTTATATCTGTCTTTTGTTTCGTTGACCAAATTTTATGTCATTGAAAGAACAGATCTATTTATTTCATTTTATCATATTCTCTTAATTATCTCTTACAGATGCTAAATTTGTGGAAATTCATAATGGGAACTTACTAACTTTTCATACAAAATATCTTAGCATTACATGCATAGAAATGCTGCCCATGATGTTTATATTTTCTTTATTGATATTATAATTGCCTTTTGAAAATGTCATATTTTCATTAACATTCTAAGTACTTTCCTCTAATAATAGTGCAGATAAACCATTCAGCCTTGAAAAGTACACAAAAATATTATTTGATTTTGTAGGTAAGATGAAAAACTACTAAGTGGCAATTTATTTTAGAAATCTGGTTACTTATGGTACAGAGTCCATCTCAGAACTATAAAATGAACTTTTGTTTTCAGCATTTTCAGGTTTATTTTCTTTATTAACCATCAATTTATACTCTATAAATACTTGGATATCCTGCCAGAAATTAAAATAAATAAAACATGCTTAATTAACTGCTTATATTGGGTCTCAAACGTTCTTCAGTTTGCTGGAAAATATTGTTTGCAGTTCAGGAAGCTTGTCTTATATAAATTGCCCCCTTGAGTAAAGTCAAAATGGCTTTTCAGTTGATACCCACTTCTCCTAATATCCCATTCTCATTGTTAACACAGTTGCTTATCTAATTTCAGACTTATTTCTAACATGATCAATGTTGCATAAAAAATGTTTATAAGAGCAATGGAGGGTAAAGTGCCTGTACTCCCAAATAGAAAATTGCCTCTATTTTATCTATCAATTCAGCTCTAAAAAATAAGCTAATTAGAACTTTTAAAATCTGTTGTGAGATAAGGTCATCAGCTTTACCTTGTTGATTTAATGAATATAAAATTACACTTGTTTTAAAGGGTTTTATTTACCCACCTTCTTCAATAAACATAGAGATTAAAAATAATTGAAATGATTGAGCATATTACCCTCAAAGGTTTTAGGGGATCTGACATTTCTCAGTAAATCATGACAGTATAGTGGTCATATCTTTGTGTTCACATATCTATTATATTCAGCTGCACATATTTTGACCTCCTACTGCCTACTGAATGTATTCCAGGAACTGGGAAAACACACGAAAATGGATTTATTCTTCAAGTAGCTTATAGTCTATAAGGGAAGTAGATGAGTGTAAATAAATATGTGCTATGACAATGGTTAGGCTATGCTTAAAACAGGAAGAACACAGTCCAATCAGGAAGGTAAGAAAACATTTCTCAGTGATGAGCTGAGTTTAGAAAGAAAATTTCCAAAGCTACACTTGTGAACATGTTTCTGTTCTCTTCATAGAGTCTCTAAATTCCTGAAGTCAACGTCAATTGTGCTCAATAACTATTTACCAGATATGTCTTGACTGTCAGTACCTCCTTTAACCACACTAGAGCTTAGGGAACCAAGAGGACTAATCTGACTATGAACCAAATAAAGTATCATGGTTATCAATTGGCTTTATCAAAGAAAACTTCCATATTGATTTTATTCATAAGTCCTTGCCCATAATTATTTGTATCTCATCCCTTTAAATTTCATTTTTATTGTTAATATATAAGTTATATTATTAGTGCAATGACACTAGTATATAATATACAAATAAATAAAACATACAGATTGATCTGTTCTCATTGCATTATTTTTAACACAAAAGGATGTACAACATCACCAATTTAGAATGTAAAAACCCTTATTTCTCAAACCACTTCAGACTCCCTTTGTCGATAATATGTAAATTTCCTATTTGTTCTTCAATTTCCAGCATTCCGAATAATAATGTAATGATAATACCTAATCTATGTTAGAAAAGTGCTATGGTCCAGTCACTGTACTATAAGCTCTATTAGGAAATCATTATTCTCTTACAATCTAAAAGGCATGTGGTGTTTTAGGCCACTTTTAGAGATGAAAAATTTGAGTCTTGACTTATCTAATATTATCCAGCTTTTAAGTGGCTCAGCTTTGAGATCAAGCTCTTAAAAACCAAACTTCACAGCCTGCCCTCTTATCAAAAATCTTAAACTGGCCATGTTTTATATAAGAGATGTGAGATACATTCATGCTTAACTTCTTCCTTTTCTATCCTGTGGCTGTAAGATTAAGATATTCTACCAATAAAAAGCATTTAAATAGGAATATTAAAATGGATGATTATAAGGATAAGACTCCCTCACTTTCAGGAAAATGTAATGCTTTGTGTAGATTCCTGGTAAGAATCAAAGAAATAGAGAGAAGATATAAACTTAAAAGCCTCTCTCTTTCACAGAATTCATACTAATTTTATTCCAAACTAGTCATACATGTAGTTACAAATAGCATAAGTAAATTTGGAAATTTGAAATGTCAAAAAATATAGCCTTTTACAGAATGAATGAATAATGAAAGGATAAATCAATAAACCTTAACTCATAGAAAAGGTCACTGCTCCCCAATTTTTCTACTTGCTTTATTTTGTTAGATCTTTCTCTAGGCAGTGGCACGAGGTCTCGCTCCTTAAAGTTCTTTATCTAGCCTTTCTCATACCTCGTACTCTCCCATTTTCCTAGCCACCTTTTCATTTGGGACTTATCCATTCCTCTGTTTCCATACTTCTTCTGTGGTTTGTATCTTTGCCTTTTCCTTGGCTCATAGCTGAATTCTCATTCTGATTATGCTGCCTGCAGCCTCAACCAGACAGTCTGCTAAACTGCCTCACTTATAATAGTTCCCGTTCAGCAGAGTCTTTATTTATAGAAACAAGACAAATTCAAGAAATAAGACATACTTGGTATGGCAGAGTATAAGAAACAGAAATACAGAAAACCAAAAAGCCAATGATCTTTTCACAGTTTGATGAATTTATTCCCCAAGCTTGATTTTATTTATAGGAGCTTTCATCTGCATTGTTCCTCATACGTTGACATCAACTTATATTAGGATTCAAAAATCAAATTGATACAAACTTTTTTCCCTCAAAATTATATTTTTACATGTTTCACAAGTTCTGGTACTTAATACTCTCGTCTTTGATTGTATCTATTTGTTTCTTACATTGTCCATGAAATGAAAAAGAGGGAATAAAAAAGCAACTTTTAGCTGATATGATTGGATGAGAAAGTCAGTATCTTTGTTTATCAATATCTTTGTTTATGCTATAGCCCTGACCACCAATGGAGACACTGTTAGCTGGCATTGGGAATGTGGAACTATGACATCATTTTTAATAACTTTCTTGCTTCTCTAGTGAATATAAAACAGAAAATAAATTATGTGTAAATTATTCCTGACAGACTTTGTTCTTTTAACTAGAGAAAATACCCTGCTACTTTTAAGAAAGGATATTCTATGCTCCCATCCACCATTTCTCAACAATAACCAGAGCCAAGATAAATGGCTGCTAGATGATGCTGAATTACTTCTGGATGACAGAGGACAGGGCCCAGCCCCACCTTGCACACTTCTGTTTCCATAGTTTTAAAAACTAGATGCTTCTGTGGTCAAAGCTGACTCTCGCTGTTCTATTCATCACCATTTAACTACAAGAGCTGCTGAGCACATCTATGATCTCTCTTGCTCATGACAGCAGACAGAATGAACATAAATGGTTAGAAAACACCACCTGCTCAATGCTTAATGCAGGAGGAAAAAGCAGCTGTGCCATTTGGGATGGAAAACACATTAGCTTAAGCTCAGCATGACATTTATATAACCAACCATGAAAACTCCAAGTGACTGAGAGTGTAGGATGAAATATTGCATGACAGATACCTGTTTTCCATTTGGGAATTTGTGTCTGAAGATTGTCAAACACAGAGTGTGACTGATGGGACACTAAGACACTATGAGACTCTCTCTAGATCACAACAGTTGCTATTTGGAATATGAAAATCAGAGTTCTTATGAAAGCAACAAGTCATCTATCAAGTGCATCAAAGCACCCAAATGGTAGCCTACAGAGCACTCAGTTGTAGCTACAGCTGCTGTGTTGAAAAGAGTGAGGGAAAAGATTGTATGCAGCTTTTATTGATGCTGAAGCTTCAAACTCAGAAAATGTTTACTTACCTCTACACATAGAAAAGAGGGTCACTGATCATGTGGACTCATACCTTAATTTTTGTGCAAACACAATTAACTAGATCCATAGGCCAGTTGTGATGGCTTACACCTATAATTCCAGCACTTTGAGAAGCTGAGGTGGGAGGATAGCTTGAGGCCAGGAGTGCGAGACCATCCTCAACAACATAGCAAGATCCCATCTCTACCAAAAATAGAAAAAATTAGCTGGGCATAGTGGTGCATGCCTGTAGCCCCAGCTACTCAGTAGGTGAGCCCAGGAGTTTGAGATTGCAGTGAACTATCATGATGTCACTGCACTCTAGCCTGGGCAACAGAATGAAACCCTCTCTCAAAAAAATAAATAAATAAACAAAAATAACAAATAATAAAACAAATAAATAAATAATTTACAAGATTCATTGAACTTTGAATGGACAGCTTAATCACAGCAAAACAAAAGTTGGTTTTACCTTTTCATGTGCCTCTTGTCTCTCTTAGCATGCTGCCAGGAGCATGGAAGAGAACACACTTTCTTTTATTTACATTATAATCTTGATTTCAGATTTCGCCTTCAATTAGTCAAGTTAGACATAATGTAAAAAAGTTGCATTTGACTACCAGTTATTGATTTGATTTTTAAAAATACTGAGTTTTAATATAGTACTTTGAACATATGTTCTCAGTTTAAAGACAAAAGGAATATATAAAATTATCAAATTCTAGTAATTTTTAATTGGTATAGATTATCCAATTTAAAACTACTTCCTCTATATTTCAAAACTGAGCCAAGGAGCAATTATTATTAGAATATTTGGAGCCAGATATCTACTAGATGAGAAAGGAGTTATTATCTAAATCTGATAAAAGCCGAAAATCAAAATCCATAATGGTAATGGAATATCATTGAATAAATTATAATCATGAGTCTATATTTACTAAAATTAATTTATTAAAATAAATGATAACAACAAAGAAAATAAAGTAACTAGGAATATACTTAACTAAAGAGGTAAAAGACCTCTACAGGGAGAATTATGAAACGCTGAGGAAGGAAATAGCGGAGGATATAAACAGATGGAAATCCATACCATGCTAGTGGGTTGGCAGACTCAACATTGTTAAACTGTCTTTACTACCCAAACTTATTTACATATTCAATGCAATACCTATTAAAATCCCAACATCATTTTTCACAGATATAGAAAAAATAATTTTATGCTTCGTTTGGAACCCAAGAAGATCCTATATATCAAAAGCAATTCTAGGCAATAAAAACAAAATGGGAGGTATTACTATGCCAGATATCAAACTATACTACAAAGCTGTAGTAATTAAATCAATCTGGTATTGGCACAAAAATAGGAATATTGACCAGTGGAACAGATCTGAGAACCCTGATATAAAACAATTCTCATATAGCCATCTAATCTTTGACAAAGCAGACAAAAACATACACTGGGGAAAAAAATCGTTATTCAATAAATGGTGCTGGGAAAACTGGATAGCCACTTGTAGAAGGCTGAAGCAGGATTCACACCTCTCACCTCTCACAAAAATCAACTCATGCTGGGTAACAGATTTAACCTAAGGTATTTCCTAATTCTAGAGGAAAATGTTAGAAACACTCTCCTAGACATTGGCCTGGGCAAAGAATTTATGAAGAAGACCCCAAAGGCAATCACAGCAGCAACAAAAATAAAGAAATGGGACATGATCAAACTAAATATGCACAGCCAAAGAAACAGTCATGAAAGCAAACAGACAACCCACAGAATGGGAGAAAAATTCCGCAACCTACACATCTGATAAGGGGCTGATAACTAGAATCTACTTAGAACTCACAAAAATCAGCAAGAAAAAAAATCAAACAACCCTATCAAAAAGTGGGCAAAGGACATGAACAGAAACTTTTCTAAAGAAGACAGAATAATGGCTAACAAACATATGAAAAAATGCTCAACATCTCTAATCATCAGGGAAATGCAAATCAAAATCACAATGAGATATCACTTATCCCCAGTAAGAATGGCCTTATGAAAAAGCCACCAAACAATAAATGTTGGCATGGATGCGGAAATATAGGAACACTCCTACACTGCTGGTGGGACTGCAAACTAGTTCAACCTCTGTGGAAAGCAATATGGAGATACCTTAAAGTGATACAAGTAGATCTGCCATTTGATCCAGCAATCCTACTACTGGGCATCTACTGAAAAGAACAAAAGACAATCTACAATAAAGACACCTGCACTTGAATGTTTATAGCAACACAATTCACAATTGCAAAGCTGTGGAAATAACCCAAATGCCCATCAATAAGTGAGTGGATTAATAAAATGTGGTATATGTATACCATGGAGTACTATTCAGCTCTAAGAAACAATGGTGATATTGCATACCTTGCATTTTCCTGGATAGAGCTGGAACCCATACTACTAAGTGAAGTATCCCACGAATTGAAAAACAAGCACCACATATGCTCACCAGCAAATTGGTATTAACTGATCAGCACCTAAGAGGACACATTGAAATTACATTTATTGGGTATTGGGCGGTGGGAGCGGGGGGAGGGGATGAGTATATACATACATAATGAGTGAGATGTGCACCATCTGGGGTATGGTCACGCCTGAAGCTCAGGCTTGTGGGGGGAGAGGAGACAAGGGCATTATACTCAACCTTAAAATTTGTACCCCCATAATATGCTGAAATAAAAAAAAGAAAAAACTATATAGTATGATTTCAATATGTCTCAATGTATAAAAATATAACACAGAGGACATTAATATATTCTCAAATAAAATATGTCAAAATCTTTCCAAAAAAAAAAAAAAGAGAATGCTCTTGCTTATAATAGAACACCAACTAATAACAGTAGAAAGAATAATGGACTTTTTTGCCATGATACTAATAATTGATTCAAACAAGAATCATTAATAGTGCTAAACCTAGAAAGTAGAGTTTGATGAAGAAAAGTATGTTTTCACAGATACTAAACATCTCTCATATTACTTATTAATTACAAAGGTCAAAGTGGTAACTAGACAATGGAGAAACCTGAGCATCACCACCTTAACCAATTTATCAAAGTGCTCATCATTCATCAGTAATGAAACTAACAACATTGGCCTCTTGCCTTGTTTGGAAAATAAAATCAGTAATTGAGAAAACTGATTATAGACAAAGGAAATATTCATGAGGAATAGTGATTTTCAAATGTCATTCATTTTTTTAAATATTAAAATTAATACACATAAGATTGAGTAGAAACAATGAAAGGATTAGACCAAAGAGGCAAAGAAGGGATGTTTGTATTTTTGGGTGTGTTATAGAATTTATACAAAATGTTCACGTAGACAACAGAATGATGCCATCACTTTCATTGCCTAAAAGTATTGGAAAAAGACATTTAAACAAACTTTGACAGAAATGCTGAATTTTATTGTGAGTAAGAATGCCTACATATGCCTACATATGCCACAGTTCTGGAAAAGTAATTAAGCAGAAGACATTATTTTTACAGACTGGGCTCATTTAGAGTATTAATATTAAAGGTTAAGTTGAGTATTATTCCAGCATTAGGCATCTTTTAACAGTGCTATTCTGTGCAGCTGAATGCAGCCACTTTCTGTGGCAAATATATACATGCTTCTATACTGGATGCCCCACCAGTCAGAAACAAATTTTTCATTAACACCATCTCACAGACCTTTTAAATGTTGGCCTAACTCACAACTGTACTCATACCAAATTAACAACACACACTATAGAAATAAAGTTCATGCTTATAGAATTTAGATGTCTTCATGTTAGAAATCCCAGGTGAAATACTGAAGGGTTTGTTCTACTGGATGCAAACTTAGAGTTTTGTTAACTTGATTTTTAATTAGTATGTTTACTTGACTTGTTTGTTTAACTATATTGGTAGGTTAATTTGAATTAGACAAAGGTATATGAAAGGGAAAAAACTGTGAACTTACCTACAAATCTTTATTGACTTTAGGTCACGTGGACCTCCTTTATTCCCATCAGGGCTAGTGATCTCATCCTTAGTATAGTTTATATTGAAGGACACAGATTCTGGGCCAACTCAGATGTAAATCCTGGGCTCTCCCTCTGTCTGTGTAATTTTTTTCTACTTGATCTCTCTGCCATTTAGTTTCTTCATCTCTTTAGTGGGATAATAAACTAATTTTAAGTTCCTAAGTGTAAAATGTTTTAGGGATTCCAATGATAGAATCTTGTGTAACTGGATTATGTAATTCAAAAGAACCTGTGAGTTCTGATTGGTGGCACAATCCAATCATTTTGCTTGGCTACTAGAGGACTAGGTTAGTTAGTTGTGCAGATGCCAGTCTGACTGCTACCACTCTTTCTGCCACATCAGCAGCAGGCAGAATGCCAGTCAGTTCAATTTCTACACATGACAGCTGCAGCAGTGTATTTTCTAGGAAGGAGACATATATCACATACAACTGCTGTCTTATCTCCCAAACAGGAGGATGCTTTACAGTGTATGGTGAAGATTATCAATAATCTGAAATCTAGAATAAGCACATCCATTCACATCTCGGGATATCTCATATTACACTTGCAATATACACTAGCTTAGGTTTAATATGTATTACCCAGGAAAAAAAAACTATCAAGTTGTTATCATCATTTTAAGTGAACATCTCAAAAATATATTTTTTAAGAATGCAATTTTTAAAGTATCATTTTGATGTATATTTTGTCTTCAAATTATGCTACATTTTCCTGTGGGTTTTTTTTTTTGGTATATTCTCCCTTTGATGTGTAAAAACATTTCCAATGTCTTTACAATGAGTAAATTAGTCATTTGAACTTGGTGACATGTAACCATAAATTTGATTATGAAATACTCTTGAGTTATAAAATTTCCCATATCTGTTTGCTATAGCTTAACTGTCTTTTATATGTTTGAACTCATTTCCATTAGAGTAACCACATCTCCAGCATTTGATTCTTATTAAAGCCTGACTTTAAAAAGCTAATTGCTAAAATGATTATACCTTGGAGTTCTACTCAGCCACAAAAAAAAAAAAAAAAAAAAAAAAAAAGTGGTGCTCTAGCACCTCTTGTATTACCCTGGATAGAACTGGAGCTCATTCTACTAAGTATCCCAAGAATGGAAAAAGAAGCACTACATGGACTCACCATCAAATTGGTATTAACTGATCAACACTTAAGCGCACATATAGTAATAACATTCACTGGGTGTCAGGCAGAAGGAAGGGGGAGTGGGGGATGGATATATACACATGTTATGGGTATGGTGTGCACCGTCTGGTGATGGACATGCTTGAAGCTCTGACTCAGGTGGGGCAAAGGCAATATATGTAACCTAAACATTTGTACCCCGTAATACACTGAAATAAAAAAAATAATATTTTGAGAAGAAACAATTTTCCCTCTATCTTCCAAAGTGAAACACAGGGCTATAACGTCTACAGGGACATTAACCACTGTAAAATCTTGCTCCTCCTGTGATATTCTGCTATAATTACTGTGAGAGGTATCAGTATAAGCAAAATTAAGAGAATAAACCGAGATGGAGATTCCTGAAGCACATGATATAGAGAGAGAACCTTGTCCAGAAATTGTCATTGTAGAAAGAAACAGTCCTATAAGCAGCAGGTATGTATGTTAATAGAATGACTCTGTGTTTTAATTAAGCAGCATTTCCCTACAGAGTAATTACCTATATTGTTTACTCAACTTTTTTTAGGTTCATTAACACATCTCTAATCTTTCTTCACATTCTCCAACTTAAAAGGTTTCCTTTACCTTCTTCTTATTTTGAAACTTATTCTCATTAAGAAAGGAGTATATAATAGGGACTAAGTTTATGTCAAGTGTGTGCTCCTTACAAAGCAGTTCATCTAGGAATTCAAATAAACATGCTCAGAGTTTTATGCACATGGATTTTCTGTTTATAAAATTTATTTAGACATTTGATTGTAAAGAAGTATGCCTTAACATAGAAATGGTTTTGAGATATTCTTAAATAAGTATCACCAAAAGAAATTTCTGCAGCTGACACTAGCTCTGGTGGGTGCTACACGGAGAAGTAAAGGTGGCCTGTATTAATTCCTATAGCCTGACCCTGTACAGTATGTTATATTTTGAACTAAGTAGTTGACAACTGAATTTAAACTTCCTATATTGACACACACAGAATAGTATAACTTTTATTCCCTATGGAAGAATCTCTTGTAAACTCACTGCCAGACAAGCCATCATGTCTGGTTTTTAAAGTTCCTAGAAGACTACTAAAGGTGAGAGTATATTTAATATCCTTATTTATGAATGGATTGCCACAAATTCATACTATTTTATTAAAATGAGTAATAGAACTGTGTTCTTAGGAAAGGCTATATCTCAGAGAAGGCTAACATATTAGATTATTTGAGAGACATGATTAAAATATATCGGGACTACAAATAAGCCTTTTTACTCTATTTCAAAATGTTGAAAGGTTGCTCTTGTGTATTTTTATTTCAGTGCTTTTGACTGGGTTGTTCTATGTTGATATAGTGATATTACAAAAGCACTGACAATATTTTCATGTTACAGCCCAAAAATTTTAAGAGAAGGAGAAAAAAAATACTTGGTTAACCTGAAGCAGGAAGATAAAAAACATAGCCTCCTACTTTACTTACTTGTCATTCCAATGCTGATCATGACATTTACATTTCAGCAATACAGAGAAGTACCCAGCTGGGAAATAATACTTGGAAACAACATACCACTCATGTTTTTGTTGACAAAAATAATAGTGTGAAGATTCTAGCTAGATTTTTTTTTATGCTGAGGTTGTCAAAAACCTCAAAGAGATACTGTATGAAATACTAAAACAGGTAAAAATTCCAACTGCAGTTAAAGTAATGTGACAGCTATGGCAATAACACAACATGCATGTTTTCTTATCTAGATGAGTAGCTTGGCTACTCAAAGAATGAAATAAAAGCACAGATAGTATATCTTCAAAATGAAAAAGACAAAATGGTAAGTTTTACATCAAAATAATGTTTTGAGTGTTTCCTTCATGTAACTCCTCTACATTGTACATTCACACACATTTCCTCCAATAACAATACATGAAAATTTTAAAGCAATTTAAATTGTTGTAACTTATTGAAATAAAATCATGAAACCAAACTTTGTAAGGCATTTTACAGATGTCACTTTACTCTCACATAACATAGATGAATTGCCAATTACATGAGATGTGCACTGTCTGGGGTATAGTCACACTTGAAGCTCAGACTTGTTGCGGGGAGGGGAGGCAAGGGAATTATTTTAAACCTTAAAATTTGTACCCCCATAATATGCTGGGAAAAAAAGATATAGACTAAACTACAATATCATTTGCTAGTCCAAAAGCTTTTTAATTTTCAAAGAATAAAGGATATGGCACTACTTTTATTCCTTCATTAATCTAAAGCTAGTCTTTTTAATGAAACCTTAAAATATGGAAAAATTAAGTCAACCTCTAACTGTATACAAAAAATCCCTAATGCTTACAAAGATTTGCTTTATAAATCCTTTTGCTTTTAATGACCAATATGTCAATTCAGCAATTTAGTTGTTCTTTGTTGTTTCTGATATATCATAACATCAAGCAATCTTAAACAAAAGAAATAAATTTGGAGGCATCACATTACCAGACTTCTAACTATACTAAAAGGCTATAGTAACTAAAATAGCATTTATTGGCACAAAAACAGACACACAGACCAATGGAACAGAACCAAGAACTCAGATATAAAACTGATCTTTGACAAAGAAGACAACAATATATACTGAGGAAAAGAAGCCCTATGCAATAAATGGTGCTGGGAAAATGGGATAGTCATATGCAGAAGAATAAAACAGGATACAAATCTCTCAGCACCGACAAAAAAATAATTCAAAATGGACAAAAGACTTAAATATAAGGTATGAAATTGTAAGAAGTGTAGAAAAAAATGTAGAAAAAACTATTCTAGATGTTGGCCTAGGCAAAGAATTTATGAAAAAGACCCCAATAGCAATCACAACAACAACAAAAATAAATAAATGGGACTTGATTAAATCAAAAAGCTTCCACAAAGCTAAGGAAATAATCAACAGAGCAAATAGACAACCTACAGAATGGAAGAAAATATTCACAAGCTATACATCCAATGAAGGATTAATATCCAGAGGGCTAATATGCAAAGAACTCAAGCAAATCAGCAAGAAAAAAACCAAACAACCCCATTAAAAAGCGGGCAAAAAACATGAACAGAAGCTTTTCAAAAGAAGATAGAGAAATGGCTAGTAAACATATGAAAAAAATGTTCAACTTCACTAATCATTGGGGAAATGAAAATTAAAACTACCATGAGACTGTGCTAGTTTGCAGTACAACCTCTGTGGAAAGTAATATGGAGATACCTCAAAGAGTCACAAGTAGAACTATTATTTGATCCAGACATCCCATTATTGGGCAGCTACCTAAATGAATAAAAAACATTCTATAAAAAAGACATCTTCAAATGAATGTTTACAGCAACACAATTCACAACTGCAAAGATGTGGAAACAACCCAAGTGCCCATCAATACGTGAGTAGATTAATAAAATGCAGTATATGTATACCATGGAGTCCTACTCAGCCATAGAAAACAATGGTGATATAGTACCTTTTATATTATCCTGGATAGAGCTTAAGCACATTCTATTAAGTGAAGTATCACAAGAATAAGAAAACAAGTACCACATGTACTCACCATCAAATTGGTATTAACTGATCAACACTTAATGGGCACATATAGTAGTAACATTCATCAGGTGTTGAGCAGGAGGAGGGGGATGAGGGGATATATATATTCACACCTAATGGGTGTGGTGTGCACCATATGGGGGATGGACACATTTCAAGCTCTGACTCGGATCGGGCAAAGTCAATATATGTAACCGAAACATTTGTACCTCCGTAATATGCTGAAATAAAAAAAATTAAAAAAACACAATGAGATATCACCTTACCCCAGTTAGAATGGTCATTATTATTATTATTATTATTATTTATTTATTTATTTTTTTGAGACAGAGTCTCACTTTATTGCCCAGGCTAGAGTGAGTGCTGTGGCGTCAGCCTAGCTCACAGCAACCTCAAACTCCTGGGCTCAAGCAATCCTGCTGCCTCAGCCTCCCAAGTAGCTGGGACTACAGGCATGTGCCACCATGCCCGGCTCATTTTTTCTATATATATTAGTTGGCCAATTAATTTCTTTCTATTTATAGTAGAGATGGGGTCTCGCTCTTGCTCAGGCTGGTCTCGAACTCCTGAGCTCAAACGATCCGCCCACCTCGGCCTCCCAGAGAGCTAGGATTACAGGCTTGAGCCACCGCGCCCGGCCTAGAATGGTCATTATTAAAAAGTCAAAAAAAACAATAGATACTGGCATGGATGCAGAGAGAAAGGAACACTTATATACTGTTGGTGGGACTGTAAATTTGTGCAAACTCTATGCAATATATTATGGAGATTCCTCAAAGAACTAAAAGTAGACCTACCATTCAATCCAGCATTCCCTCTATTGGGTATTTACCCAAAGGAAAAGACATTATTTTATCAAAAGACACCCAAACTTGAATGTTTATTGCAGCACAATTTATGATTGCAAAGATGTGGAATCAACCCAAGTGCCCATCAATCCATGAGTGGATTATAAATATGGCAAACATATACCATGGAGTAATACTCAGCCATAAAAAGGATGAATTAATACCTTTTGCAACAATGTGGATGGAACTGGAGAGCATTATCCTAAGTGAAGTATCTAATGAATGGAAAACAAACAGGGTATGTACTCTCTATTAAATTGAAACTAACCGATGAGCACACATGTGAACAGAGGGAAGTAAAACTCAGTGGAAATCAAGCAGAGGAGAGGAAATTGGAGGAAATTGGTGAAAACCTATCTAAAAGGTACAATGAACACTATCTGGGTGATGGGTGGACTTATAACCCTGACTCAAGCATTACAGAAGCTATCCATGTAACCAAAAACATTTGCGCCCCCATAATATTTTGAAATAAAAAAAAAAAAGAAAGTTAACGGTTGCCTGAGAGAAACTATTAGCAAACTTTCTCCGGCATATTTTATAAAGTAAAACTGCTTATAAACAAATAATTAAAATAAAATACTCTTTATAAAATCATTCACAAAAAAACACAATCTAATCTAAATCTTTCATCAAAACAATTTGATGGTTTTACTGTTACCTGGAATATTGTGGCTGACAGGAAATGTTTTGGGTTTTGTGTCTACTCTGTTTTCTTTTAATTTTTTTGAGTAAGGGAGTTGTTTGATGAAAAAAAGTTTTAAAATTTCATCCATTAACCCTGTAAAAACAATTATAAAGATATCATGGAAAAAAGTGTATATTTTTATTTCAAGATTTACATGCACTTGTACTTATGGTCTTTTTTAATTGTTGTGAATTTTGCATTCAAGGTAAAAATATTGTGACAGGATGGCCCATGGTTTTCTCATTTTTTTCTATATTACATTTCTTCAAGGAATGTAAGCATGGAATTTGACTACCGTGTAACTGCAAAACTCAGCTTTAATGGCTTATCTAACAATTTATTAGACAGATTTAAACACTGGACTAATGTGAGGACTATGAATTTATTATCACTTTGTCTCTTCTGTACTAGCTGTAGTTGGCGTTCCACAGTTTGTATAATTAATATGAAGACCTCAAATAAATCTTGAGCATCAGTAATAAAGTGAAGTATTATTTATAATGCAGATTAAAATTTTGACAGACATTTTCTTTTATATTTCAATACCATGGTTGAAAAATATATATATATACACACACACAGTATGTTAAATCTTATAATGCTAGCATTTTGGATAAAAGAAATAATACCAGATTGCATTCTCATGTGAAGATTTAATTGAGAATAAAATAATTATCTAGTAAACCCTGGCAGTAGTTAGTCCACCATAATAATTAAGGTAGATTTTATGCATAATTGCCTTGACCTCATATTTTATTTTTCTATTTCTAGACACATTACAATATATCCAAAAAATGTTCTGTGGCTTGTAAATAATAAAATGTCAAGACTGTAGTGTTTCCTGCTCTATAATGGAATTTTAATAAATTTGTGAAAAATAACTAAAATGGTAACATTCAAATCACTTTAGGTAACACTTTCAGTAATATTTTATTCAACTAATGCCTGTACGACCCTCTAGGTTTCATTCCATTTAATCTAATTTAATGTATTTCTTCTGTGCCATATTTTCATTAAAATGTCAGCAAAAAATTATTTGGGTGAGATTATGTATTCTATCCAGTTTTTCTTTATTTTATAATATGTATGATATTTTATTGTTTTAGATATAGAAACTAAGCTAGATTTCCTTATGCAGAACTGTTCATTGGTATGAGACTGGTCATTATTTAAAATTAAGTCCAAATTTTCATCTGAATATATTCTTGAGGATACTAAAATGGAAAAAAATATGACTCATGAGAAAAACTACAATTATGTGATCAAAAGTGTATTGAAATGGAAAATATAATTTAGCAACTAAGGTGTTGCCAATAGGGAGCCCCAAAGGATATTCTTAACATTTTCTTTTAAAAGGGGTAAAGTTGATGGATATATTTAAGTTATTTTGGTTCTATCAACTTTTTTTTTTGAGCCAGGATCTTGCTCTGTCACCGGGGCTAAAATGTGGTAGCATCATCATAGCTCACTGTGACCTCAAACTCCTGAGCTCCAGTGATCCTTCTGCCTCAGCCTCTCGAGTAGCTGGGACTACAGGCACATGCCACCAGGACCACTAATTTTTCCATTTTTTGGTAGAGACGGGGTCTCCCTATGTGGCACAGGCTGATCTGGAACTGCTGGGCTGAAGTGATTCTCCCAGCTTGGCCTCCAAATATCTAGTATTACTGGTGTGAGCCACCATGATGGGGAAATCAGCTTTAATAAGGCTTTAAGAGTCTAAGAAACAAAGCATCTAGAGGTGTTCCATGAACTCTGGATTGAATTTTAAGGTGAGGAATCTGTGCTAGGCAGAATTTTGAAGTGCACCTCCCCAAATTCCCATCTGTGGTGTAGGTGCTCTCCCTGGAGTGTAGGTGAGATTGTGAATAAGATGGACTCTACTCTGTGAGTAGGTTACATTATATGACAAACTGAAAGGAATATGGAGATGGAACTAAAATCTCAAATCAGTTGACTTTAATCCTGAGTGGATTTGACCTAATGAGGTAAACCCTTAAAGGCAACTAGACCCTTCTTTAAGAGAGATATTGGAAGCCTGAGAAATTCTCCTGCTGATCTTGAAGAAGTAAACTGCTATAGTGAGGCAAGGGACTAAGGCCAAACTCTGGGAGCAAAGAGCAACTACAGAATGACAAATAGCAAAGGAATGGACACTGCAGTCCTACAGATACAACAAAGTATTTCATCAGTGGAGGAGACGTTTGCTTTAATTATATAATCTTGCACTCAAATTATCTGAATTTACTTGACAATGACAATAATTTACATGCAGGAGCACTTTATACATTTGAATTGATAAAATACCCTGAGTTAAAATTTGCTGCCTTCTCCATTACATTTTGTGTCTAGGATATTTTCTATAATATAATAGACTAATAAAATAATTAAAAGTTTGAATATGAGTTTTTATATAAATCGAGAAGCATGGTATAATAGTATTCTGCTTATAATTGAAAAATTTTAAATTTATTATTCTCTTGAAACAGGTTGTAGAATGTCATGTAGAATTGGTCTTTTTTTATAACAAGAAAAAAAATTTATAATTTAGCAACCTGGGAAAACAAAAGGTCTTCATCAAATTGAGAAAAGCAACACAAGAAAGGTGAATTGAGATGCAACATAATTTTACTTTAAGTTTCATAATTCTAATAATAAGCTTTAGCATTTATAAATAATTGTTTATATCAGAAATAATTATAAATATGCTTTCAAACAGCCCCCCAAAAATCAAGGGACTTCAAAAAATACAGAAATGTGCACCACAACTCTTTAGAAAGCTGAAAAGAATGCAATAGGAAACAGGTGGGTAATGAAGACCTGTTCAATCTCCCACCTATAAGCCATTTTAAGGGGTTGATGCATAAGCATATTGAGAAAAAAAATATGTATGCTGTGTTGTATTTTTATCATTTATCTTAAAATATCATTGGTATATTATACTTATTTGTAATTTTCATAGTGCACAGGACACTAATAGAGATTGTGAGATATTCCCAGGATCATTCTGCAGAGAATCTAATAATTGATAAACTGATTAAATGACTAATGCTTATTAATAAGAGTTAGTAGTTAATAAGAAAAAAATCAAAGTAAGTAACAATAGTATGTTTGATTTTTTTATAAGCATTTATTTAGATAGGGTAGCAAAGACTTAAGGATTAATCACATTCAGCAGTGAGAGAGGAATTTCAATCTTTCAAATAAATCTGGAAAGTCTATAAACATTTTGTTTTTCCTGTCTAAACTATGACCAATATATTGAAAGGTAATTTGACAAATCGGTTATTAATAATTTCTTTCAGAAACTGTTATGGAGATTATTCTACCAGGGCTGCAAACAGCAAAAGCATGGTGAAAAGTGACTTTTGAGAACAGAACTTGCCACTGATACTGGGTGTCAGGAAAGAATCCGGGCAAAGGCAACTTGATTAGAAAAGGAAACATGATCATCAAAATAAATAAAATTCCTTCTACTGGAGAGTCTAATCTGCTCGTGATCCAGCTGTAAATGTATTGTTTATATCAAATGTAAAAAAGAGATCACTTAGTAGATGAAAAGGATATTTAAAATGTTAATGACTAAATTTTCAGCATATCTTTATCAAGAAATTTATTTTGACTGAGAGTTAATTTTATGTACAAAATTATTTGTAATATTGCTCAAAAGTAATTGGAAATATAGAATTGCTTCTAAAACTTCTTTTATGAATGTTATAGGTTTTGCATTAATATAATTTTACCTAGGTAGAAAGAAATCTCAAAAATTATCTCTCTGATATTTAAGTAAGTTAATTAGTACATTGATTTATATTTCTTTACTGTGTATGTATATATTCTTTGCTATATATATATATATGTATTTGTTCACCAAGAGTTTATGATCTAACCTCAATATGTAATCAAGGTTTGAAAATTGAGGCAGAACACAAAACCTTTACAATCTCAGTTTTTCAAAGAAAGGAATAAAAGCCTTGAAATTACCATTTAGAAGTTGACCCGACGTTGAAACTAAAGTCAGAAATAATTGTCTCATTTAAACATCATGAAGAATTAAAATGCACTTCTACACTTGATCTTAGCCAAAAGACCGAGAAGTGATTATTAAAAAAAAAAAAAAAAAAAGAAATGCACTTCTAAATCTGTAGAATATGCATATTTCTGTCCTAAGAAATCTGTGACTATGCTGTAAGGGAGATTATCCTTTTGGTTGTTTTATTTTAATTCCAGTGTGTGTGTGTGTGTGTGTGTGTGTGTGCGCGCGCGCGCGCGTATTTTCACATTTATTTTCACATAAATGACCAGAATAGCTTTAAGGTTTCCATCACCTCATCTTGACTGACCTTTAGGCAGGGTTTTTCCTGCCTCTAGGTCCCTAAACTTCTTTTTCTTTAGAGCAACTACTTTAGGGAATTTGTAATTGCAAATGCTTTCTCGGCTCCTTTGAGATGTAAATCTTTTTAAAGGCCTCTTGCCAGTTTTACAACTCAAGGAACCTGGAGTTACCTCTTTGAAATGCAATCAAGGAAGGTAGTGCCCCTTTCTCCTAGTCTCTAGGAGAGAGTAGGAGCCTAAATTTGGTGGGTACATTGCTCCGAGTTGTAAAACTGTCATTTGGCTATGGCCGATTAGGTAATATACACAGCCTATGATACCCTCCCACCCCCAGATTTTAAAAACTCTATTGCTCTTTTTTTCTCCAGAGTTGAGTTGAAAACTCGGACTGAGTTCTGACCTCTGCTCTTATTGAAATAGTATTCCTTGTCTGTTCAGTTTTGTCAAGTGCAAATTTTACTTTGACATAAGGATACAAAAATAACACAGAAAGAAGTTAATGACTTTCAGTTACCTTGCTCTTCCTTGTTTTTCAAGTAATTAGCATCATCAATTTCAAGTCCTAGTAAATTTCTAATAACCATTAATCCTTTGAAAATTCAAAAGCTCAGACACCTTCCCTAACACCCACTGTCTTCTAATGGAAGGCTTACAGGATCTATAACTCTGCCATACAGATTATGGATGTTAATCCTAAGTCAATGCACCCTGACAAGATGGTGTGTAAAAATGCTCCATGAGTAAAAGCAAATAGAGTTGGCCTTTCATAGTAGCAGGTTTCATATCCACAGATTCAGCCAAACTTTAGATTAAAAAAATAGAAAAAACAATAAAAATAACAATACAAAAATAAAAAATAATATGAATTTTAAAATATAGTATGTAAAGAAAAAATCTCAGGACCCCCCCAAAATTCATTTTGCCTAAAGGGGTAACAGAGCCTAAGAACTGAGTCATGAAAGCACTTCCATCCTCTCCCCAATGACTACAAGGGTCCTCTTTTAAGAAATAAAGGGACTTAGAAAATGTCTAAAATGGATTTTTCTCTTTGGACTGAGTATGGGAAGGAGAGAGGAAGCCTAGCTGGCAAGGTGGTCTTGTCATGCAGGTAAAGCTCTCACTATAACAGCCCTCAGGAAAATGTTTTTACTCATTTTAAGGGCGCCAGATTCTCGCCAGACCTGTTCCAGATCCAATAGGCAAGGGCAGGCCTAGCTGCATTTAACAGAGATTCTCTACAAAAGTAAATCTCTTCCCAGTCTCCCCACCTAGACAGCCTTACAGCATATTCCTATTTGCCCATAGCTATCTCAAAATATGACAAATAAATGTACTTGGGGCTAAAATACTTATTTCCTTGAGCCCTAAAAATCAAAAAAACAAAAACAAAAAACAACCTCCTTCAAGATATACCACCTCTATAAATGAGTGCATGTCAATTATAATTTTAGGACTCTATCCTGAACGAACTCTTAAATGTTGATTACAAGTTTATCTGCACATAGGCAAACACCAAGGAATAGATATGGTCACTCTTCTACCTACCCTGAGAAGATTCACAACATTGACTACTTCCTCTACCCGCCTTTTTTGGAAGTTCATCTTACCTTATGTAGATTTACTGAGTACCAATAGAAATTCACAAGAACATCATCAGTTGCCTTGCTGCTCACCACCTTCACCCTCTCTATTTCCTGTGCACCTCCTTTTTTCCTTTACAAAATCCTCAACCTCTTTTGCAGAGAACCAAGTCCACAACAGATACTTTGTGAGCGATGCTTTTCCTGGGCGTATCCTTTTTGGCTTAATAAACCTCAGTCGAGTGTGACCCTTTTGTTTTCAGTCACTTTTTAACAAATATAACAGCTATTTACATAGCATTTAAGTTGTATTAGATATTATAAGTAATGTAGAGATGATTTAAAGTATACAGGAGCATGTATGTATGCAAATACACCATTTTATATCAGGAGCTTGAGCATCTGCAGATTTGGTATTTATGGGGGCCCTGGAACCAATCCCCCACAGATATCGAGGGACAACTGCTCCAAAAGGCAGTGGCCTTTTGGAAATTTTCATATCTGGAATAAATTGATGTGAATGTGAAATTCACTTTCTTGTATTCTAATATTTAGTGTTGGCCAAAAGAAAGCGCAAATATTGTTGAATTCATTAACATACCTAGTTCCAACCTGAATGAAAATTAGTTTAAAAATTAATTTCCTGAATTGATGTACATACATGTGTTAAATATGGAAACGTGTAGTTCTCCCTATTCATGTGTAGCAGTCAGTATAGAAGAGCAGATAAGACTGGGAGAGCTAAACTCAAGCTTCCTGGATTCCCATCCCACCACTGTGTCCTTGACAGGTTGGGTGAATTGGGGCACTATATAGGAAAATCCTCTCAATGTTTATTCATTTGTAAATTTTAAAAAGGATAAATAACTCTATTGTGAAGAATTTTTTTTTTTAAGAGACGAGGTCTTGTTCTGTCACCCAGGCTCGAGTGCAGTGGCATGACCATAGCTTACTGCAGCCTCAAACTCCTGGGTTCAAGTGATCCTCCTGCCTCAACCTCCTGAGTAGCTAGAACTATAGGCATGTGGCACTGAGTCTGGCTAATTTTTATTATTTTTTGTAGAGACAGGGTCTCATTATGTTGCCTAGGCCAGTCTCAAACTCCTGGCCTCAAGTGACCCTCCCAGCCTGGCCTCCCAGAGTTGTGGGATTACAAGCATAAGCCACAATGCCTGCGCTATTGTGAGGATTAATTGTGGTAATTAATAATAATAATAAAACTTCCCACTGCCTGGCACATCATAATCCTTCCATATATTTTTATTACAGATATTCCAGGAGAAATGGCATATCAGGAAAATAAACACACAATACTGTAGTATTAAACAGTTGTTTGACCTTGAACATGTCTCTTAAACTCTTTGAGATTCTATTTGTTATGATTCCTTCTACTCATTAATCCATTACTCAGTTGAACAAGAAAATATTTAGAGCAGTCAGGGAAAATGAAAGTAATGGTGGAGCTCTAGGAAATAGATATGAAAAATCGATTCTTCCTTTCTGGTTGGACATATAATCCCACATAATTTCAAAGGGGAATAGTTTGAAGGTAGAATATTTATTTGGTAGAAAATTTACTGTAAGCAAAAATATCTTCATGACAGTAAGAATTATCATATTATCATAACTAGCACATGGTAGAGTCTCAAGAAAAATACACGAAATTTAATTATTTTGATTAGATGTCTTACTCGATTGTAGGGGATTTTGAAACACTAAAATAGCAAGAATCAAGTGAGCTGCTTCCACAGAGATACAAAACCACATTCTTTAATCTGTATGGTTTTATTCTAAAAGCTATAGCTCTCACAACGAGATAATTAAGTACTTTAACTGGAGAACATCATCATCCTACAATGTGAAACTTGTTTCATATTCTATAGCTAGTTTATAAATGTGTCTTAGCAACAAACACCAATTTGAGTATCATAGACATTGACAGAACACTTTTGAAATCAGTAACCAGCACATGGAGGTCACTATCACTCCTTTTATTCACATTATACCAGAGTTAGTACCTGACATAATTAAAATGAATCAAAATAGGAAATCAAAAATAAAAGAAAGGTATAAATATTGGAGAGGAGAAAAATCAAACCATAATTATCTTTAGATAATATGGGGTCGATGTATATTTTCTTTAATTATTAGGAGAGTTTATTAATATTATTTAGAAATAAGAACAGCATTCAACACTTAATTATATCGCTTTAGAGTAAAACTATATTTTAACAGATAATGGTAAAATATCAAAAATATATAATAGAAATAGCAGTCATATTAACTAAATCTATTTAAATCCTCTGGATAAAAACATACATACTTGCAGAAATATTAAACCGACATGTAAATATGGAAATATTACTATAGATGGCAATACTAAATATAATGAATATCTTTACTTGCAAAATTAATAAATGGGATAAATGTTTTTCTAAACAAAATCCTTTTGTGAATTTTTCATGATTATTCAAAAACTTATATGGCCATAACTTTCTTGAGGAAGAAAAAACAGAGAAGCTTTTCCTGATAGACAAAAATAAATGATTGACAACATTAAGTCACTGTGGTATTAATGCAGGAAGAGAAAAAAGAACCAATCTCAAAGAATAGGGAACTCTAATTAATTCACATTCACATTACATATGACAAAATGGGCTCCATTAGTCTGTGGATACAGGATATGCTATTCAACAGAAATATCTGAGTATATATATGTAAAATTAATTGAAATTTCATTTTTAATCACACTGTGAACACAAAGTAGTATACATAAATTAAAGAGAAAATGTAAAAAAAAACTTTAAAACTTGTAGAAGATAAATAGGAGAATAATGTTATAACCTCGGTGGTGGACAATATTTCCTATATAAGATGCGAAAAATAATAATGCTTACAGAAAGATTGATAATGTGAACTACTGTAAAACTAAAATGTTGTATTTATAGTAGAATGCTATATAAACTGAAAACACTGCAAAAATTGGAGAAGTTATTTGCAATACATATAATCGATAGAGATTAATTCCAGCTTACAAAACAATACTTGCAGATAAAAAGAAAAGTAATTCAGTAGGTAAAAAAATGGAGAGATTCATGAACAGAAGATACTAATGTCTAATAAACAAAATTAAAGATTCATAATAAATTAGGACAGTGCAAAATAAAATCACAATAAAACACTTTTTCTATCCTGAAGAATGGCATAAATGTTAGTTAGGGTAAACAAATTTCAGTAAGGAATGGTTAAACCAGAATACTTACACTGCATGAGGAGAGACAATCATTAAACCTGCTTTTCTTTTATTATTGGAATTTAATTCACATACCATGAAATTCACATTTTTAAAGTGTAAAATTCAGTTACTTTTAGAATGTTCACAAAGTTGTGCAACCATAGCCACTGTCTAATTCAAAAATATTTCATTACTGCCAAATTAATCCCCATATTCATTAGTAGTCAGTCCTTATCCCTCAAACAATCCTCCTCCTACCCTTGACCTTGGTCCATGGCAATCATTAATCTTCTTTCAGTGTATATGGTTTTGCCTATTCTGAACATTTTGTACAAAAGCAATCATATCCTATGTGGCCTTTTTGTATGTGGCTTCTTTCATTTACCATTATATTTCAAGGTTCATCCATGCTGTAGCATTTATCAGTACTTACTTTTATGATTTAAAATATTCTAATATTGGAATATGCCACATTATGTTTATCCATTTATCAGTCGATGAACATTTGAGTTGTTTCCATTTTGGTTATTATGATGCTGCTGCTATGAAAACTCATGTACACGTTTTGTGTTTGTATGTTTCCAGTCATTATGGGTATATACCCACTAGTGGAATTACTTAGTCATATGAAACACTATGTTGAACTTTTTGAAGAACTGCCAAATTGTGTTCCAAACAGTTGCACCATTTTACATTCTCAGCAGTAATTTATGAGGCTTCTAATTTCTCCCCACCCTCACCAACAACAGATGTTAAGTGATATTTAAGTGATATCTCCTTGTGGTTTTGATGTGCATTTCTCTAATGACTAATGATAGTACTTACTCTAATAGTATGTGCATATGGACTGTTTGTATTGTCTTCTTTGGATGGACATCTATTCAAATACCACAAACCTTACTGTTCTTACTGAGATTCAGATGCTTTTCTTGAATAACTTTTTCTTGGGTTTTTGCAAGCTTTGGTTAGTTTTCAGAATTCTAAAAATGTTGATTTTGACAACTTTTGGACAATATTATCATTTTTATGGAAAATAATATTTTTGGATGTCCTTACACCATTGACATCACTAAGAAAACTATTTTTTAAAAACAATTCAGTAGTACCTTTAAAATAATTTAGGAATCTCTTTATAATATGAAAATATGTGATCCCATTTTCAGTTATATCCCCTTGAGAATATCTAGCATATGCCTACCATAAGGCACTCACACGAATATTTCTGATAACATTGTTCTTAGTATAAAAAGTACTATACAAATATGTCTATTAACAATGGAATGTACACATTCATTTTGTCACACACAAGCATTGGAATACTATTCAGAAGTTTTTAAAGAAACAACTTAAGTAATCAAAAAGATAATTTTTGTTTTAAAGAGTCAGAGAAGAATATTTACATTATATCTACATCTATATCATAAAACAAAATTTTTGAAAATATATATTTAATAACGATAAGTAAATGGCAAAATTATGACAGAAAGAGGGAGAATAATAGAGACACATTTCATAGTAGTGATAACTCTTGTAAGAAAGCTGATGAATACATTTGAGGAGTGGAAAAAAGCGAATTTGAAGTCATTGGTAATTTTTTTTTTCTTTTTTGAGACAAGGTCTCACTCTGTTGCCCAGGCTGGAGTGCAGTGCTGTCATCATAGCTCACTGCAACATGAAACATCTGGGTTCCAGTGATTCTTCTGCATTAGCCTCCCGAGTTGCTGGGACTACAGGCCTGTGCTACCAACCTCAGCTATTTTTTTCTATCTTTTGTAGACATGGGTCTCGCTTTTGCTCAGGCTGATCCTGAACTCCTGACTTTAGACAATCCTCCCACCTCAGCCTCCCAAAGTGCTAGGATTACATGCATAAGCCACCACAGCCAGCCCACTGGTAATTTTTAAAAACTGCATGATAAGTGTTTGTTTTATTATCCATCATATATTTTATATGTACATTAATGATTCATACTATAAATACATGTTTATATGATTGAAAATGAAAGACTAGCAGAATATTAATTACTTTTGCAAGATGTTGATCCCAAAGCATATATTTATGATTTGACTATGTTTTCCTCAAAAGAAAACAAATAAATCCTCAGGTAGTGATTTGGAATTACACTCAAGTACTTTAATGAAAAATATCAATGCAGGTTTACTTCACTGGTTCCACATGACATTCCCCATTCTTCTATCAACTTTCCACAGGACACAGGCTCTCCATTACCCTAAGCAATCAGCATGATCCAGAGCAGATGAAAACTGCATTCACAATTTCTCTTGTATCAGCTTCATTGAGCTATAACTACTATGCGGTAAAATCTACCCTTTTTAAGTATACAGTTTAATGAGTTTTGACAGATGTATGCAGTATTATAAGCTGTGTGAACACCATATTAGTCAAAGACATAGAACTTTTCCATCACTGAAGTAATTCCGTTATACCCTTGTGGTCAATTCCAAGACTGTAACCCCAATTCCAGCAACCTCTGATCTTATGTCTGTCTTACAATGTTGCCTTCTTAGAATGCCATACTCATGGAATCTTACTCTGTAATTTTTTTCCATGTGACTGACTTTTAGCACTTACCATAATGCTTCTGACCTTCATCTATGTTGTTGCATGTTTCGAGTAGTGTTCTTTTGTGTTAACATACCATCATTTGTTTATCAATCCACCTGTTATTCCCACCTTTTGGCTTTTGTGAATAGAGCTGCTAAAACAACCTCATATATGTTTTTGTATCGATAAATATTTTTATTTCCCTTGGGTTGACACCTAGGAGTTACATCGCTGGGTTGTATGTTTCACTTGGTGAGAAATTGCCAAGGCTGTTTTCTAAAGCAGCTATAATATCTTACATTCCCACCAGCAGTGTATGAGAGTTCCAGTTTCTCCAGTCGCTCACCAGCACTTAGTTTTGTCGGTTATTTTTAGCCATTCCAACTAGTGTGTAGTAATATTGCCTTGCCATTTAAAATTATCTTTTCATAATGACTAATGATTTTAATTGTCTTTTGATGGCTTATTTATTATCCATACGTTTTTCTTTGAAGCAGTGTGTTAAATGGATTTGAAATTGTGTTTTAAAATTATGTTTTAATATTGTATATACATATGCATAATATTTTGCTCTAAAAGGTTGTCACCAGATTTTTTGCACTTATCTAATATATTTATTATACTTTGTTGGGGATCAGAAAACAATACCCCAAATTAAAGCCTAAAAAGCAGCCACAGAAACAAAAGTTTTTCTCTGACTTTTCCTTTCCTTCCTGTCTCTCAGTCCCATTCTCCCCTGATGATAGAAATAGGATCCCTCTTCCTTAAAGCAGGTCATAGAAACCAGAGTCCCTTTTCCCCCAAACCAGCCATAAAACCTAAAAATATTACTTAAAATTCCTCTCCCCAGCACCACCTTTCTGTGTAGAAACTACCCATAGAGAAATTATTGATCTCCCTTTTTGACTACAGGTCACAAAAATCCCTATTCCAGAGAGGGTCCTGCCCATACCCAAAAGGAAGGGATGCATGCTCAGAAAGGCAAGAAGAATCTACATAAACAGGACTTGCTGTGTTTCTTCACTCAGCCTATTAGTTTTAGACTGTACCCTTTTTGTACAATCATATTTCTACACATATTTCTACACAATATTTCTACTTTATTAAACCTAAGCATAAAAATGAAAAATTTCCCCTGTGTATTTGATTCTTCATTCTGAAGTCATCCTTGTATACACATTAAATATATTTGTATGACTTTTCTCTAATTAATCTGCCTTTTGTGAGTTGATTTTTCAGTGAACCTTCAGGGAGCTAAAAGAAAGCTTCCCTTAGCACTTACATGTGCCTCCTTCTAATGTAATATTTGTTATTAGTTCCCTGACAAGAAAATGACAAATTACAGAACTTCATATTAGTTTGTTATCATATGAGACAAGTGAAAAATGATTTCTCAATTTTCCAAATGTATACAAGGTTTGCACTTACTCTTAAAGTTAAAATGAAAACTAAATAGTTGCTATGTGTATATGGAAAGATTATTTCTAGATACTTTCAGAAAATTGGAGTTGCCATATACTTTAAAAAATAGAATAAAATTATTTTAGTGGTGATATATCCATGATTAAATGAACAGTTTAGATTATAGGAACTACCTTTGATTACTAACATATGTAAAATGTTTATCATAGAAGTCATGTAGGCCCATGCCTCAAGAGTAAATAAGCAAAATAAGGTTGTATATTTTAGAATGAGTTAAAGAGATTTTCATTTATATTAGGAATTTACATCGACCATCAAATGCAACAAGACCTCAATAGATTGATTAATATTCATATTGGTTGTAAATTAAATAATTTAGAGGCTACATTAAATCCTCTTAGGTATTATGTGAAGAATTTAAATCATACATTTATTGACCAAATAATGCCCTCTATACCGGAAATATTCAATACAACATACAAGCATGGCTTACTTTAAAGAAAAAGATTGTGAACTTAATTTTGGCTTGGCAATGATTACTTTACTGTAATTTTTTACTATAGTATTACAATCAATATATTAAAATACATTTTGAAAGAGATAATACCAAGGAAACTATTAACAAAAGTAATTATTTGTCTTTGAGGTATCTCCAAATTCTTTTCCACAAAGGTTGCACTAATTTGCAGTCCTACCAGCAGTGTAAGAGTGTTCCTGTCTCTCCACATCCTTGCCAGCATTAAGCCCATTATCCAAAGTGAGGTGACACAAGATCAGGAAAATGGGCTCCACATGTACTTGCCATCAAATTGGTACTGACTAATTAACACTATGATGCTCAAAGGGTGGTGGTGTTCACTAGGGATTCAGGGGTTGGGGGGTAGACTCACATCTGAGGGATGAGGTGAGCATTGTGAGAGGAAGGGCATACCTCTAACCCAAGCTAGGGAGAGACAAAGATATAAAATGCAACCAAATGTTTGTATTATCATATTTTCTTAAAATAAAAAAGTAATTATTTGTATTCATTAGTGTTATTTAAACTAAAATAATAAATATAACCATTTTATATGAATTTTAAAAATATATTAATCAAATGGAAAAATTAGCCAAGTATTGTGGTGCTACTACCCCAGCTACTAGGGGAGCTGAGGCAGAAGGATCACTTGAGCCCAGAAGTTTGAGGTTGCCACGAGCTATGATGATATCACTGCACTCTAACCCAGTAACAAAGACCATGTTTAAAAAAAAAAATATATATATATATATATATATATACACACACACACACACACAAACGAAAATCAAAGATTATTTACAAACTATGAAATAACCAATCAAATTTTAAGTTATTTTAAAATGGTCAAAATGAGAAATTGGGTCTTAAGAAAAAAAATTGGTCTTAACAAAATATTAATTAAAATATTATTTGGCATACATGAATACTAAATGATTATGAAGATTGACCCAACACACGCATACACACATGTACACCCACACTCTTAACAATTTGAGTTGCATGGAATTGTAATGGCTGCCTTATAAGAAATTCAGATGTGCATACCTAAAAAAATTCAAATAATATAATCGTCCATTACAGAGCATTGTGGATGAGATGATTATATCTAGTTGGGTTTCACTGAAGGTCTTGCTAGCATCAATATTTTATTATTCAAAAATAAGTAGACAGGATTAATTTTTCTTTTGTCCCTTTTTTGGTAGAGAAATGATATGATCTTGAATTGCTTGAAATATCTATCAAATAGGTCATTTCTCTTGGGTTTTTAAATGCATAGGACAGCATCAGTTTGTTTGATGTCTAGGAACCTTATGCTAATATTGGAATAAAAAAGATTACATAAACCTACCTGCAATATGCATTCTATTCTTTTGTCTTGACTGATTTACTCTAGGGTTTTAGAAGCATAAGTAGCCACCCAAGTAAAAATCACATTTTGCTGCTTCTCTTACTGCCACCTGCGATCTTGTGATTAAAGTCTCTTCTGTGGACTGGGAAGAGAAAGGATAGATGAATCTTCAAGATAAAATTCCCATGACAGACTGATTGGCCCTCATGTCCTCTTTCCCCTTTCCACACTTGGAAGAGCAGATTATGAGCCAGCTTATACAATAAAGGGGAATACTGAGGAAACGTGTGTCTCAGCATGATTGTTGGAGCAGCTACTAGAATGGTGAACATTTGGAAGGACTGAAAATATGAGTGGTTGGTGAGACTATGCCCCAATTACCACTCATATGAAATCTGTATTGAAAGGAAGAATCATTTTGGAAAATTCTTCAGCAAACTCATAAAAGATTAAACACATATCTATCTTAAGACCCAACAATTTTACAACTAGGCATTTAAACACAATAAATAAAAACATATCCAAAGGGGAATAGGGAATTACTGTCTCATGGGCACACAATTTCTATGTGATATGATGAAAAAATTCTGGAAATGGATAGTAGTTATAGTTGCCCAAGATTGTGAATGTACTTAATGTCACCGAAGTATACAGTTAAAATGGGTAAAAATGGTAAATTCTGTTATGTATATTTTACTAAAATAAAAATAATCTACACAAAGACTTCTATAGAAATATCCATGATAGTTTTATTAATAATAACTCAAAACAAGAAGTAACCAAAATGTCCATCAAAAAGTGAATGACTAAAGATATTGTCACGTGCTCATTTAGAATAAGAGTTGGAAAATTAAAGCACAGTGGCCAAATCTGGTCTGGCTTGGGGCTTGTGTTTATACAGCTTGAATGCTACAAATGGTCTTTGCATTTTAAAAGGAGATGGATAGATGGATAGATAGATAGGCAGATAGAGAGACAGATAAATATGTGATGAGATCAGCATATACCAGTATGTGACCAGCAAAGCCTAACATTTATATTTTGACTTTTTACAGAAAAAAATAATTGTTAACCCATAATTTAGAGAATATCTACTAAACAATACAAAAAAACACATTTTTGAAACATGCAATAATTTAAACATATCTAATAGACATTGCATTAAATAAAAGAAGCCAGACATAAAAGATTGTCCTGTATGGTTCAATTTATATGAATTTCTAGAATGGGCAAAAAGAAGTAAACAAATTTACATCAGCAAAAATGAACAAGCTGACAACACGTGTTTCCTAATGTGATACACTGAAAAGGACACAACATTACTTATGTGACACTAATACCAAAAATTTATAATCAAAATGTAAAGAAATAGTAGAAATATCAGAAAAAGGTTGAGCCACATTCTACAGAATAACTGGCTTATACTCTTCAGAAATATCAATCTCATGCCACGAAAGACAAATGAGGTGTCAATAATCATCCAAGTTTGAAATAGGCTAACAGATCAAGATAGCTAAATGCAATGTGTGCCTAAGCAAAGTGCTATAAAGGATATTAATGGGATAGTTGGAAAATTATGAATATGGATGGTAGTTTATATAATGACTAGGCTATTTCCATAGACAAATGTCATTGACCTTAGGAAATTCATGCTCAAATGTTTTAAGGGTTAAAAATATTTGACAAGATGAGCTTTCCAAACAAGGAAACCATACAGATAATTTAGTCTTAAATACAAGTTAAGTTTGCACAGCATTTAAGAGCCATTTATACATATAATTTAAAGACATTATAAAATTCATATAATCCAGTATTATCTAAATGGTGGTATTCTTGTTTACAAATGCTCATTGCAAGCAGGGAGCAATCTAGAATCTTCTTGATCCTCAAATAAAGATTAAGAGAAAATATTTTATCAAAGATCATAGCTAGATTTATTTGAAACTAAATGACAATAGTTTATTTTTTGTTATCGAAATATTTTATTTCAATGTACCAGATATAGAATCCAAGTTTTCCCTACTTATTCATACAGATTGATATATAATTATAATTAGATTTACCTCATGTGGTAGCAAAGTATCGAAATTTCAAGAACAGCTATAATGGTAGTAAAGGGGTGAAAAATCGGTAAATAGGCTATTATGGGATATTTGAATGTGCTAATTTCTAAATGGACCAATTTTAGGTAATAACTTAGTCAAGGAAGTGGCCACAAGCACGGCTTTAGTATATTCTAGGAGAAAATTACTGGAAATGAGAAGATCAAAGGTGACTTAATTTTTGTGGGTCATCTAAGACACAGGAGTCACCCCAAACAATAGTCTGATCTGTGTTGGTAAGGAGGAGAATTCTGAAGGGCAACACATCTGATGAGAGAGGGAAATGCCCAGGATGTCTGTAAATAATAATAATGGGTAAGAGTGGGAGCCAATGTAGCCAAAGGCCTGTGTCTCCAAGCTCTTAAGCTTTACCCACGGATGAAAGAAAAGCAATCTGGAGTTCACCTTGGAAATTACTGAGAATACTCCCCACTTTTCCCACTCTGTGTTATGGAGAATCTGAGATGATGTGCAACTTCTCTATCAGACAGTCACATATTCTGAGCATCAGTATGATCAGGAAAGTATTCCCTCTCTCTTGTTTGTCACTTTCCATTTTCATCAGGGCAGAATGTTGATATTAGTAAAATCATAGAAAGGATGTTCATATTTATACTGACTAGACATGGTGTACCATACCAGTTCAAGTGTTACCACAGCCTGAAAACCAAACTCCCTTTAGACAGTTTTCCCATTACATTTTATATGTACTCTGGTGCAAAATATCTGAAAGCAACAGATTTATATAAATCGCCAAGGTACTAATTTTACTGTATCCATTAGAACAAGGCAAATTTGGGATAGATATTCTAAAATCTGGAATTAAAAATGAAAAAGAAAAGTACCTAAACAAAATATCTCAAGAAAATGAGAAATGCAATTAAGCTAATTCCTACCTAAACCTACATGCACTAAATTAATATTTCTCACAAATTTTACTACTGGAAAGACCTAAATTGGGTATGATTATGGAAGGATTATTTTCAAATTGGTTTTCTGATGTCATATGAATAACAATCTCTCATATTTAGACATTTTATTCTATTTAACATTAATGTATTAGAGTTCAGAGATTATTTTTAAAACATCAACCTTTCAACAATGAAACAGAGTCACTATAAGGCTTATTTAAAAAAGTACTCCCATATATTTTTTATTTGAAGGAACTAAACCTAAACCTGATTATAAAACTGTGAATCACAGATTACATTCTTCACTCTGTAACTAAAACAGATTAAGTTGGTATGTTTTCTCCTGTTGTAGATAGCAGCATAGGTCCAGATTTATGATTTGCTATTTTTCTCTCCTTTTTACAAGCTTTGTCACTGGAACTAGGTTTTAGAATTTTATGGCCTCATATGTTTCCTGAAAGATAACACTAAACTATATACTTTTGACCTTTTCCATGTTCTATAATTTCACTGAATTGCCATTTTAATTCTTTCCTTTAAATGCTCAGCAGGAAACCATAAGATAAAAATAGACCTAGAGAATACTATTTGTAACTGATAAGTGACAAAAGACAGGTGATCAAAGGCTGTCTTATCCAGTCATTGTCTCAGCTTGATTGCTTGCCTCTAAAATCTAAATAGCTTGATCAGGTCCTATTTGTTTATTTTTGTTGCTGCTTTGATTGCTTTGGGGGTTTTATTCATAAATTCTTTACCTAGGCCAATGTCTAAAAGAGTCTTCCCCATAATTTCTTCCAGAATTCTTAAGGTTTCACGCCTTAGGTTTAAGTCTGTTATCCAACGTGAGTTGATTTTTGTGAGAGGTGAGAGGTGGGGGTCCAGTTTCAGTCTTCCGCATGTGAATATCCAGTTTTCCCAGCACCACTTATTGAATAGAGATTCTTTTCCCCAATGTATACTTTTGTCTGCTTTATTGAAGATTAGATGACATTATAATGATGGTGTTATATCTGGATCTCTGTCCTATACCAAAGGTCTATATCTCTGTTCTTGTGCCAATCACATGCTGTTTTGGTTACTACAGCCTTAGAGTAAAGATTGAAGTCTGGCAGAGTGATGCCTCCCAAGTTTTTCCTTTTGCTTAAGATTGCTTTGGCTATACGATGTCTTTTCTGGTTCCAGATGAAGTGTAGAATTATTTTTTCTAAATCTGTAAATAATGGTGGTGGAATTTTGATAGGGATTGAATTAATTCTGTGGATCACTTTAGGTAGAGTGGACATTTTTAAAATATTGATTCTAGCAATCCATGAGCATGGTAGGGATTTCTGTCTGTGCACATCTTGTGCAATTTCTTTTCTTAGTGTTTTGTAGTTCTCCCTGTAAATATCTCACACCTCCTTCATTAAATATATTCCTAAATATTTAAATTTTTTGATACTATTGTGAACGGTGTTGCATTTCTGATTTGATCTTTGGCTTGACTATTATTGGCATATATGAATGTCACTGATTTGTGTGCATGAATTTTGTATCCTGAGACTTAACCAAATTCATTTATCAATTCCAGGAGTCTCTTGGCTGAATCCTTGGGATTTTCTAGGTATAATAGCATATCATAAGCAAAAAGTGAGAATTTGACCTCTTCTGCCCCCATTTAGACACCCTTAATTCCCTTCTCTTGTCTGATTGCTCTGGCAAGGACTTCCAGCACTATGTTGAATAGAAGTGGAGATAGTGGGCAACCTTGTCTAGTTCCAGTTCTAAGCAGGAATGCTTTTAATTTTTTTTCCATTCAATATGATATTGGCTGTGGGTTTCTCATATATGGCCTTAACAATTTTAAGGAACGTCCCATGTGTGCCTATTTTGTTAAGAATTTTTATCATAAAAGTGTGCTGGATCTTATCAAATGCTTTTTATGCATCTATTGAGAGAATCATAGTCTTTGTTCTTGCTTATATTTATGTGATGAATTACATTTATAGATTTATGTCTATTGAACCAGCCTTGCATCCCTGGGATAAAGCCCACCTGGTCGTGGTGAATTATTTTTTTTATGTGCTGTTGGATTCAGTTTGCTAAAATTTTGAGTGCTTCCCCACAGTGCTAATTCCCCAGTCATGCAAGCTACTACCTGTGAGATTCCCAGGTGCCGGGGTTCTGGGGAGTCTCAGGCATCACTCCTCCCCCTAGTGCAGTGGTTTCATGCCAAGAGTGGTGGGCTCCATCCCTAGAGGTAGGGAGAAGCAAGAAAAGCCACTCTCCCTGTGTGACTGGCATCAATCTTCTGGGCCTTGGTGCAGATAAATAGTTGACAACCCAGTGATTTGGCCTGTCAGACCAGCTTAGGTAATCTAGTAGGATCATAACTCTGGGGCCTGCTCTCTGCCTCCAGCAGCTGCCAACAGTGAGGTTTGTGGTCAGGGAAGGAAAATCCTGGCCAGAGGCCACAGCATGTGCACTAAGCAACTCCTCCCATTAGGAGCAGCCTCCTAAGTGTGGTGAAAAAACCCTGAATAACATATTAGTGGCAACAGATCAAGCAACCATAGAAGCACACACATCCAGGCTGGTAGGCAGCAGTTGCAGTCTGGCTTGCTCCTACCACCACTTTAAGGGGGAATAGGGTTCAAGGAACCCTCAGGTGTGACAAGATCCTTCCTAAAGATTGGGGCATTAGTATTCCTCACCCAGGAACCAGAAACCAACACATAGGCATCAAATTGCCTTGATAACTGGCTCCTCCATGCAATCTACAATGAATGACAGAGAGGGTAAACCCACAATTCAACACAGTACCCTCCATCTCAAGCTATTAGAGGGCAGGAGAGTTATACACACAAGTGCTGTTCATCACATGGGAGCTTAAGCTGGGGGACCAAACTCACTAAACTCCACTGGCAAAAGGTAAAGACAACAGGTCAGAGGTAACTCAACTTACCAAAGTACCTCTAAGGCAATACAAGACCAGTGCACCTCATCCCACCCCTGTTAAGGAACATCCATTGGGGTCTTAAAATTAAGGACATAAACCAGTCCTAGCACTTCCAGTTCTCAATCTATTACCCTGAAGAGAAAGAACCAGAGTAAGAACACAGAAAATACAAAAGAACAGAGAGAAATTTCAACCACAAAAGAAATCATGAGACCCTCAAAATTGGATGCTATTTAAATGAAATGATTAAATTGACAGGAAGAATTCCAAATATGGATTATAAGGAAACTCAATCAAATTGAAGAGAAAATAGAAACCTAACACAAAGAAACCATGAGAACAATAAAGGAAATGAATGAAAAATTCTCTAAAGAAATTGAAATATTACAAAAAAACAAACAGAAATCCTGGAAATGAAGGAGGCATTCAAGGAACTTCGAAACACAGTGGAAAGCCTTAAAAATAGAATGGATCATGCAGAGGAGAAAATCTCAGAGCTTGAAGATAATGCCTATGTGCTTAACAAATCAGGTGAAGGAAAAGAACACTGAAACAAGAGATAAGAACAGAACATACAAGAAATGTGGAGTTATGTAAAGAAACAAAATATAAGAATCATAGGCATCTTGGAAAGAGAAAAAGAAAATACACAAGGGCTGGGAAATCTATTTCTTGGAATACTGAAGGAAAACATGCCTGGCCTGGCCAGAAACCTAGATATCCAGATAGAAGAAGCCAGCAGAACTCCTGGGAGACTCAATGTGAAAAGGCAAACACCATGTCACATAATTATCAGACTGGCCAAACTAGCTCTTAAGTTTTTTACAAAACTTAAGAGCTTTAAAAACTTTCCTTTTATAACTATAAGGTCCTTGGATATCTTAACTTCTCAAGCACATGTTTATCTGTCTATAACTGATAGTAAGAACTCAATAAATTTCTTCAGAATTAATATTTGAAAGCTTATATTAATTACTTAGTAATTCATCACTTTAATTCATTTGTCCACACATATGTAAAATTCCAGCACAAAAGATTAATAATCTAAGTTAATATTAAAATTTTATTAGCCTATTAATTAACAAAAAGTTATTTCAGGAATAAACTACATGTGTTTTCCTTAAGTAGTAAACCTAGTGCAAATGAAAAATTCTCAATTTTGCCTACAATGTCACACTGCAGAAAACCAAATTACTCTTTATGACAACAAAAGAAGCAAGAAAAGAAGGAGGCTCTTGGTGATGAGTTTTGGAATCACTGCACTAAACAGAGCTAAATGTAATTGAACATATCTCTTTATTTCAGGATTTCAAATAGCTATATATTTGACAAATTACTCTATGAACTCCAAAAAAGTGAAATTGAAACACATATTGGTATGTACTTTGTTTATTGTATTATTCAACTTAAGCTGCCATAGCAAGATGCCAAAGACTAGATGTCTGAAACAAAAATTTATTTTGCTTTTTCCTCTATATAAACCTAGAAGGAACAGGTCCATGTTGTCTCCTCCTCTTTTTATGAGGACGCCAGTCCTATTGGAGTAGGGCCCTACCCTTATGACTTCACTTAACCTTAATTACCTCTTTAAAGGCCCTATATCCAAACACAGTTACACTGGGAGTTAAAGCTTCAACATCTGAATTTTAGGAAGACAAAATTAAGTCCATAACGATCAGTCATTTTAGAATAGCTTAAATTTTGAATAATGTAATGTGAGAAGCTAGTGCCAGCTATTAAATAGTGCATAATTTTAAGAATATATTAAATAATACTGTTCCTACATTTTGGCTAAAAGTTTTGGCATAATGTATTTTCCAAAAATGTCTCCAAAATATATTCCATCCTATATGTTGTTCTTACAATGAGACCTTGACATTTTTCCACTTGTTGAATTTATATAGCCTAACCTTGCACTCAGGTGGACTTTGTGAATAATTCAACCAAAAAATATGACATAAGTGATGCTATGTGACTTCTATAGCTAGTAAACAGCTATACCCTGGTTCTTATTAAATGCTGGCTCTGAGAGAAACCAGCTAACATGTGAGCTGTACAACATTATCAAAGCTGTCATGCTGTGAAGAAGCCCAGACTAGTGATTGTGGAGGGAAGATATGGAAAGGACTTGAGATAACATGAAGACAGAGAAGGCTGCTCCAGCTACCTGCTGTTTCATATCCAGCCACTACCTGACTGTAACCACATGAAAGACTTTAAAGCAGATCTGCCCATCTGAGCCCCTTCCAAATTTCTGACCTACAAAAGTCATGGACCAAAATAAAATGATTATTTTTCTTTTCAGCCACTAAATTTGGGGTTGATTTGTTATGCAACAGTTGCTAACTGAAAAATAACTTGGTACCTGGACATTTGTCATTGATTTGGGATCAGATGTCAGGGAGAACCTGGAAGCATCTTGAGGTGAATATTTGTAGAAACAAAGGTCCTAGACAAAGGGGTTGGTGTGGACATAAAATAAAGCATGTGGATAGTTTGGCAGCACTATTTTCCTGCCATAATGTGGCAAACAGGAAATGCACCTAATGAATTTAATGATCTAGCTAAGGAAATTTCCAGACAGAATATGGAAGTTGCCAGCTGACAACAAATTGCGATAACTTTGAAATGGTTTCAAAAGAAATGAACAAAGTTCTTAAAGTGACAGTTCATAAATTAATATGAAATCAACAAAGGAACCTAGGATGAAAAAGATAAACTCTGATGAAGTTTCTGGCCTTAAAGATAACATCAGAGGATTTGAAATTCCAAAATACATGCTAGTGTAAAATCTTTTGTTTAACCTAGAAAAAGAGAAAAATGAACAGATATTAAGAAACCAGAAAGCTATGAAATCATTGCAAAATTTTATGAAGAATTTTATCAAAATTTTAAAGGGAGAAGTGTTCTATATACAGTTAATTTCAGAATAGTGAAGTTTAATTTAAAATACATAAAAGCTTTCAGCCCAAAGTACAAAGACATAGTGAAATGAATGACTCTCTATAGCAGCTGAAGGCAGCAAGGGAATTATGGAAGAAGACAGGTTGGAACTGTCGGAGGTAGTTAAAATGTACACAGAGGATTTATGAAATGGTTGAAATTTTTCATAAAATAAGAAAATGCTATAAAACTCAGAAAGAAATGAGAACCCATGTCTATTCCATACTGCTGGTGCTGAAGATAGAGCTTTTCTGGAGAGAAAATGTAAGCTGTCAACCCAAGACACATATTAAGAAAACTAAACTAAAAGGTTTTAATGCTTAACAGGTAGAAATCGTGAAACCAACTCTTCAAACATACATTAATCAAGTGCTTCCACACAAAGAACTTCTAAGGAAAAAATACCTCTATTTTGGTCCTTATGCTAAAAGAGATGGGATCTTCCATGATTAATCAGAAATAGCTAATCTACATTTTTTTCCGTCTCATAATAAAAGAAATACATCTGTGTCTGAAAATGGGCTTCATGCTGGTCTTAAAAAGCCAGCCAAGATGTCCAATAGATCTAGTCTCTTTGGATCATGAGGCAGTAATTTCTATAAATGTGGAAATCTCTGCTCTTTAACAGCAAGGGATGGAGGGGGTTGTGACAAAGAATTTAGGAGTTTGTCATATACATTCTCATGAACTTACACTCAGAAGAGGACCCATCTCTATCTGATCATTTTTTACTACCTCCTCAAATACAGAGATTAATTTTGTTAAAATGTTCATACCACCAAAAGCAATCTATAGATTCAGTACAATATCTATCTAAATCCAAATGGCATTTTTTACAGAAATAATAGGCACAATGTTGTACATTAGCTCTTTATAACTTATTCATTTTGCAAAACAGAATTTTTATAGTACATTGATTAGCAACTCCCCATTTACCCCTTCCCCTGATCCCTGCAATCACCATTCTGTTTTTTGCTTCTGAGAGCATGACTATTTTAGATATCTTATATAAGTGGAATCATGTAGTATTTGTCCTCCTGTGACTGGATAAGCAATATATGTTTAAATTATTAAACAATACCTCAGTTTATATGTCTGTAGTTTGTTTAGCTAATATATTAACCATCTATCTAAAACATTTATATTCAGTAAATGTTTTTCATTTTTCTTTAAAAATTCACTTAAAAATTCATCTGTTTTTTAAATCAGGTTCAGTCACTATAAAAATCAGTGTACAAACCTCAAGTAGTGAAAAGAAAGACATAAAAAGCAAATGAACCTTTAATCATTTCATTTAAAAGATTAGGACAAGGACCATCACAGGCCTGGTGTGTGAATTTCTTGTTCCCTTTACAGAGATTTTCAACCGAATAATCATTAAATGCTCTGTTAAACTGCTCTAGTTTACAACACATGTTCCTAGTTTGTTAGAGCTCTACATCTCCAGATATGTACTGAGACTACCCACACTGCCACTGTACAACCAAATTGTCAAATAAATTGGTCCCTAACCATTAAGACACCTAAGGGAATCTAAGTCTTAAAGCTTTACTCAGTCATGTGCAGAATAAAGATCACAAAGAAGACCACAAAGCTTTAATATGTGGCTTTGAAAATAATCTTCTTAGGTATGTGCTTTGTACAAGCATTCCAGTTAGCATTTTCCCATTAATAACCCTTTTCTATTACACACTTTCACATTAAAATAAATAAGAGCAAGATCATCCAAAGAACTTTTCAGCCATTAGATATAAATTTACTACTTTATAAAAGTTAATACTATATTCTTCTTAAGGAAATACATACACAGCACTGTGACTGTCTTTATCATTTTAATCATATATATTTGCATAGATAACAGTAAAATATTTTTTGGCAGACTAAAAAGTTATGAGCATAATGTATGAAACACAGCATAATACTGCCTCTTTTCTATACAAATGAATTACTTCTTTTTACTTTAACTGTAAAACACTTTTTCTTATTCTCTCTTGGTGATATTTTCTTTTAGCCATTTTTTTGATTGACTGCTCAAATAAAATCAACCAGAAGAATTTAGTGTTTCCTAAAATAAAAGACGGCAATGTGATAACTTCTCTTCATATTAACCTAGTGGATGTTCAAGTTACCTGTATGTGTACCTACTGTGAGACACACATATCAGATAACTCTTACTAGTCTATAAAGATGTCAGAATGTAGTTACTACCAACATTTCTTAGGTGCAAGGTTGATCCTGATGTTTGAAATTCATAAATTAAAAGTTTATTTCTTTGGACCTGTATATGTGCTGTCAGCTTTTGGGGTAGAGAAAAGTCATCGATTATATAATATCAGTATGAGTGTTAGGATTGAAAAACAGAAATTCCTTAGAAATTCTGTCAAGAAAGGATGGAGTAGAAGCAAATAGCTACTTTCAAACTATCAGAAGATCAGAAAGAGCAAAGGTTAAGGAAGGTCACCTATAATTTAAATTATATGTAATTAACAAAGTTATATCATCAGAAAAACTATTTTAAGTACTAAAAATTATTAAAGCAAATTTTTTTTTGAGACAGAGTCTCACTTTGTTGACCAGGCTAGAGTGAGTGCCGTGGCATCAGCCTAGCTCACAGCAACCTCAAACTCCTGGGCTCAAGCAATCCTCCTGCCTCAGCCTCCCGAGTAGCTGGGACTACAGGCATGCGCCACCATGCCCGGCTAATTTTTTCCATATATATTGGTTGGCCAATTAATTTCTTTCTATTTATAGTAGAGACGGGGTCTCGCTCTTGCTCAGGCTGGTTTCAAACTCCTGACCTCGAGTGATCCGCCAGCCTCGGCCTCTCAGAGTGCTAGGATTACAGGCGTGAGCCACCGCGCCTGGCCTATTAAAGCAATTAACTTAGAAAACTCGAAACTGGAAAGCAATTTTCAAATATTTGATGACAAACATCAAACATACCAATGTTTGCTGAATACTTTTATATGTGTATACGTATATCTACGTATATATATGTGTATACATATATGCACACACATTATATATGTGTATACATATATGCATTTAAATATATAGAATATATAAATACATATATATTTTTATATACAGTTGACCCTGGAACAACACAGATTTGAGCTGTATGTGTCTAATGATGCCTGGACTTTTTTCAACCAAATGCAGATTTCAAATACAGAATTTGTGCATGTGAAACCCACATATAAGGAGGGCCTACTTTTGCTATAAGCAATTCCACAGGGCTGAATTCAGGACTTGAGTATGTGCGGATTTTGGTGTACATGGGTGACCTAGAAATATTCTCCTTCCTATACCTATACCTATACTGAGGAATAACCGTATATCCACACCCTAATTCCTAGAACCTATGACCTTGTTACATGACAAAGGAAAATCAACATTTCAGGTAGAAATAAATTTGCTAATCAACTGACTTTATAACTGAGAGATAATCCTAGACTATCTAAGAGGGTCTGATATAACCCTAAGTGTCCTTAAAATTAGAAGTTGGCAGAAGAAAGTTATCTACTATCTATCAACTTATCTAGAAGTTGGCAGAAACAGTTATCTACTCTAGTTATCTAGAGTTTAATGGTAATGTGAGGAAGAAAGAATGGTCATGGAGATATAATGTTGCTAGCTTTGAAGATGGGGAGAAGGAAACAGGGCAGAGTGTGACTAGCCTCTAGATACTGGAAAAGGTAAGAAAATGAATTTTCCAAGAACTTCCAGAAAAGAATGGAACTCTGCCAACATCTTCCTTTTTGCTAAATGAGTTTTACATCTGATGTCTTACTCACAAAACTATAAGACAGTAAATCTGAGATGGTTTAAACCGCCAAGTTTGTGGTAATTTCATAAGTCAGGCATACACTTTTTAAAAACATCTTTTGAAAGTATACTTTCATAAAAATTTCATAAAATACATGAATATTACATCATTTTTTTCTTCTTGGTGAAATCTATGCTTTTTACATATACTATTGTGAAAGGACTGTCATGGGTTAGGTAAGTACAGCCCAGTAACTCAAGTATCTGGCTAAAGGCTAGCTTCTCAATAATGAAGCTATTAAAAACATATTTTGTCTAATATTTTCCATCACATTTTAATTTAATTTAAATATGTGCTTTTTCTAAGACATTTAATTTATAAAACAAGGAAAATGCATAGTTTTTTTAGAAAAATATTATCTCTTATCAAATTCCAAATTGTAACTTTTATCTAGTACATTTTATTTATTTATTTATTTATTTTTGTGCTTATTTATATTCATTGCTGAATAGTATTCCACTGTATGGATGCACCAACAATTTGTTTACCCATTCACCTCTTGAAGGACATCTTTGTTGCTTCCAAGTTTTGGCATCAAACTATGTCAAATTAGAAATAAAGCTACTAACAATATTTGCATGCAGTTTTATGTGGCAGAAACAGTTATCTAGTACATTTTAGAAGTTTACTTTAATTAACAATAAAAATATATTACAGGAAAAATAACCAATTAGTTAACTTACTAATTCCATAAATATATACTCATTTTTTGTTATATGGTTAGTTGGTACTATGATAAATTATGGAAATTTAAAAGCTAACACATCCTTAAAGTACTAAAAATTTAGTAAAACTAGTTACATTTATAACATTGATCAAAACCATGGACACAAAAAACGTGGTAGTGAAACAAAGGAGGAAGTGACCAATTTAGTGGAGGCTCACACATAAAAAATTGAAAGTCAGGCAGGACTTCTCCAAGGACACCAAGAGAATAAATGCTTTTACATTTTATTCATTAATTCAAGAAATATTTAGTAAGCAACTCACATGTAATGGTGTTCTAAGAGTAGGATTAAGTCATCAACAAAACACACAAACATCCCTGCCCTCAAAGAGTTCACAGCCTATTGGGCATTTAAAGCTGAGGGAATGAAAATGTTTTAATAAAATAAAAAATTAAAGACTATGATAATGAATCTTAAAAACAGTCAAATCCATCAGGTCTGATGATTGTACATAGGGTGACAAATTTAAATATTCACAACAAAAATAAATGTAAGTAGAGCAGCTATTTATTTATAATAAAATAATATAATAAAATAATCTGCATTTAAAATTCTATTAAGAGACTAAATACAGTATATGAGCATGCAATTGGTGGGGGAAGGATTTAAATAGGTTCTGTTCTTTTGTGTAACGTGATTATCCCCAAAGAATAATTTTATTCTTATTGTAATTATTTTTCATTCATTTGCAGTAATTTCTTTCTTTACTTATAGTATATGAGAGTATTACTTTTAAAGGATAGCATCTCCTTTTTTATTACCCTAAGTAAAAATTTTGATTGAGAATAAAATTCTTCAGTCATGTAGGATAATATTCTTATTTTTAGAGTTATCTGCAGATACCGTTGGGGTAAATGTTCCAATGTCTTCAACTAACTCATTTTTTTCCAGCACATACACACACACACACACACACACACACACACACACAGAGGAAGATAGAAATAAGGAAAGAGGGAGGAAGGGAGAGAGTGCACTCACACAAGTGAAGGGTAGGCAATTGATAAAACTCTATACAAATATGGATAATATTATGGATATGGACATGAAAAGGCAAAGATTCAGAAAGGGAAAGAAGATATATAGTGTTAAAACTGCAGACTAATAAATCTAAGCAAAATGGAGAGATGAATCAAAGAGAGGGCTAATGGATTGGGAGATTGTTAAAACTGAGTCTTTTAATGATAGTCAAAGAAAATTATATGAAAATAAATGTATGAGCAACCAAAAAGCACAAGAGATTGTATCAGAGAGACCCCCGAATTATGCATGTTTAACATTATTCTGAAAAATCTCTGAATAGCCATTTAAAAATACCAATCTCTGTACTCTCAAGAATAAAGTAAATATTAAAACCTATAACCATTCATAGTCTGTTAGAATGGCAGGTATAGTCCCAGGCTTTATCTACATTTTTTTTTGTTAGGTACCAGTTCTTACAATAATTATTTTCTGTTCATGATTTTGGAGAAACTTTGGAACCATTCTCTTTTTGAAACAGTGTGTTCTTAGAATGATATCTAATATCTTTAATATTTCAGTATTAAATGCTCTTGATAGATATTCCTTCCCTAAAAAGGGAAATAAAAATTCTGTAGCTTCTGAAACAGTTATCTTTTATCAAATATGGCCTAAAAGGCCAGTTGAAAGATTAATTATATAATATATTTAGTCAATTGTCTACATAGCATTAATATTAATAACATGACTTATGAAAGATTCATGAAGAATAAGTCAAAGGTATTTATAGTTCAACATTTTGATTTTTAACTTTATACTTATTAGCATATGAAATACAAGAAGTAATAGAAATTGAGTATATTAAAGCTAAGTCATGCAAAAGATATTTTGATGTTTGAATGTCCAAATGAATGCATGTCTTCATTGTTTATATTCCCATTATTCAGTGCCACTCTATGTACCTGGAATTGTTATGTAGAATATTAATTTAATACTGTTTTCTCTAGAATTCAGTTTAGTCACATCAAAAGCCATAACATAGATCAGTTGTTCTCAAGACTATATATATAATTGAGAGGATACAATAATCCTTACTAAGCAGATGTACAAAATAAATAAGATATACAAGTAAGAGAGACAAATAAAAGTTATTGTTAACATTGAATGAGAGCAATGATGATTGAATTCAAACTCTAGATTGGTATTTTGTGTCCTATATTTGAGAGAATAAATGTAAGAGACAAAAACACTGGAACACAAATACTGTGAATTTGAATACAGAATTATGTATATCAGTGCATGCTTTTTTTTCTCATGAAAAGGTCTATAGAATTTATCCTATTCAGAAAAGTTTCCTAGGGCCCCAAGTTTTAACCCACATTTTAATCTTCCCCTCATATTCTCACATTTTCATTATTTCTCTCTGATTTTATTTCTGTAACAATTTTTTTCTGTTGATAAGCAACCCCTGGACATGCCTATATCACCACTTCCCTGACACCTCTTGTAGCACTGCGAGGCACTCTGAGAGCTGAAGTGAGTTACCTCACAGCCTCAGTGCAGTGGAGGAGGATTTCTTTCAGAAGGAGAAGGATTCCTCCAGCTCTGATGGGGACTAGCTATTAGCCTAAGAAGCAGAATGGAAAAGGGGTTTTAATCCATGTAATAATATAAATTTAGTGTACCTGAAGCAAATGAGCTGTAGGACTGTAAATAGTAGCATATGCCTATTAAGTATGTTTTCACATTGTAGATATCAATTAAAGTATTTTTAAATTATTTCTCTTTCAGAGAAGATGATTATATTTATTGAAAACTTTCTGTATATTAGATAACATGTTAAATGTCTCTCATAAATTATATATTTCATCTTTTTAGGCAAGTTTATTATAATGTATTACATATGCAAAAACTGAGGTATAAAGAGACTACCTGACTTGCCCAAATCTCATAGTTAAAAAGTCACGAAGTCACCAGGTCTTTATGACTATGAAGCCTATAATTTTAACAGCTAATAAATATTGGTTCTCAAAGTTAGCATATGAGATCTTCACTTCACAATCAATTTTTAAGTGGCATGAGAGAAAAAAATATTAAGGAACTCAAATGTCTGATTTATTAATTTACTGCAAAGTTTGAATTTCTCCCAACTTATTATATTGTTCAAGAAATATTATATAAGAAATCTAAGAAATTTGTTATAACATTTAAAAAAATAGCAAAGATCTGTCCCCTCATGACTGATAAGCTTGAAGGTAAGGCAGCCTCTAGTTTTCTTAGGTTTCTATTGCCCAAATTATTTTAAGACCAAACCCTTCAGTAATTTAATAACCCATATATACACGAGAATTACACTTCTTTTGTTCTTATAATCTGCTAAACATATCAGAAGTGATGTAAAATTGAACCTAAGGATTTTGTGGAACATTTTCCTCTAATAAGTTCTACCTCCTCTAAAGTAACTGCTAATATTCTCTATCGGCCGGGCGTGGTAGCTCATGCCTATAATCCTAGCACTCTGGGAGGCTGAGGCTGGTGGATTGCTCGAGGTCAGGAGTTCAAGACCAGACTGAGCAAGAGCAAGACCCCGCCTCTACTAAAAATAGAAAGAAATTAGCTGGACAACTAAAAAAAAAAAATATATATATATATATATATATATATAAAATTAGCTGGGCATGATGGTGCATGCCTGTAGTCCCAGCAACTCGGGAGGCTGAAGCAGGAGGATCCCTTGAGCCCAGGAGTTTGCGGTTGCTGTGAGTTGGGCTGGTGCCATGGCACTCTAGCCCGGGCAACAGAGTGAGGCTCTGTCTCAAAAAAAATAAATACTCTCTATCATTAAAATATAATCATTTTTAATATTTAAAAATTGAGAGAAATGTTACTTTGGGTTATGCACTCTTTAAGAGCACCATGGGGGCTTAAAATAAATTATATTCATGCATATAATTTAACCCAACTATTAATAGATTGCTAGAAGCAATCACATCTGCTTAGTTCAAATTTGAAAAACTATGAGAAAAAAGAGATGATTAGACTTAGTGCTGTAATTACCTGAGGTACAATAAGATCAAATCTTTATCTTTTTTACTGTTCAATTAGAATCATCTTGGGGGTTAACCAGCATAGAAAATAGTGAACATTATAAGTATCAATGTTTTCAAATGTTATTTTAGGAAGAAAAATAACTATGTTCCACAGGGTCATTTTAGCCATTATTTGTCAGGGAAATATTAATAAAACAGCACAATATAATCTTGATTGTACTTAATGCTGATATTATTTTAATTGTGTCTACTTTAATAGACAAAGGGCACCAATGAGAGGTCAGAAAAATCTATCCTTAAAAAATTAATGGATCTTAGAAAAATATCATCTTACATTTGTCAAAATTCATTGTTTTAATGTATTTATGATCCACAATTTGAAGAAAATGTATGAGCTGCATACAGGTTGTTTTTCAAACTGAATGGTCTGAGAAATTGGAAAACATAATATATAAGCAGTTTACTCTATAGAGAAGTCATGAAAATGGATTCGGTGCTTTGAAACACTAGTCTTTCATGTTAAAAGAGTGAATTTATTCAACTTCAAATGGTCATTATTTTTTAAAAAAAAAACTAACATTGTTTTAAATTGTGAAATTTTACAATCAGTAAAATCTATCCACATCCAACTACTCAAAATGAGAAAACAAATATGTTTTCCAATCAGATGTTTGCCATCTAAGGATGTTAATGCAGTGACATTTTCTAAAAGAAAATAGGACAAATGACATAAAAACATTTCATAGAATAAGGATAGTTCAACCCAAACAATTTAATTGGCAGCCTCACTCAGATACATTTGCTTCTGAGCAGTGGAAATGTCACATCTTGTGGTCTATTTTCAGAATGGCATTTAGAATCTATCTTTTCCTGTGCCCTATAATCAATAGGAGATTTTTTTATTTTGCAGAATCATATCACATTGGATTGTTCATTTGCTGTTCATCATTTAAAGTGAGGTTCTAAATAAAATCTCTCACTTTGGAATGGTTGAGATTTCTCCCTATTACTAAGGTTCTCAAAGGTAGCATAAAACCCACACCTAATCTTACCATTTGTTTGCACATAAATTTTTGGTTTACTTTTCATTTTAATCTTTATGGACCTGCTAAGAATCTGGTATTTTGATATTTACATTTTCATGTTCATATTTCACTTTTACTTAGAAATTTATCAATCCAATCAACATTGTCCAAAGCTAATATAATTAAATATAAATAATCATTTACTATCTCAGTCATAGGAGAAAATAAATTTCTTGAGCATACTTTATATATGCCAAAGTAAAAGAAAAGTCTATCCCATGAAAAATATAGATCACACAGAATAAATATCAAAACCTATTTTACGTCTGAGGTGAAGTATGATGATCAGCTTTGATATAGAATTTTATATTAGTAAAATATTATTTAGCCATTTTGTGAACAATAAATGGAATTATGGAAACTCAAACATATTAATGTCCCCTGGTGAATTTTAATTTTGACAATATAAATCTGAAATAAATGGGATAGATGCTTGAGCCAAAACCCACTTTTTTATACAATATTTTTATATCTCTGAGAGAGGATAAAAAATTTATGCTGTGTAAAATGTCAAATTATATATAGCGCAAATTTATAAATTTTGTGTTATGTATGTAGAATATGGGATGGACTCCTTGTGACAAATGCCACTAATCAAATACAGCACAAATAAAGGTATGTGCTCATTTTCAATACATTTGAAGCAGTTGGCATGTAATTTGAAAGATATCTGAAATTACAAATGAGAATAAAGCACTATGGATTTCAAATGAAAAATTATTGAAAGTAAAATTTCATATATTTATTTTTATATATTTATTAATTGTGCTAAACTAAATCCTAGTTATCGAAATATTATAGGCCATTATAAAAGAAGCAATAATTTGAAAATCATAAATATGTATACATATTTCAGTTTAGAACTGAAAATATCATTTGAGTACATATCAGTTTTCATAGATAAGGATAGAGTGAAGTCCAATTAGAACAAATGGAAAATAGTCATTGCAATTTATTATATAATGGAAAATGGCAGACTAGGACAGATAACAGAGAACAGGTAAGTTTTATTCTGCTGATTTATGTTTCAATATACTCCTATCTCCTTGCAGTGTCTTAGGAATTTTTCACAATATTGTGTCATAAAATGATTATTTAAGTGTAGTGAAATAGTCACTATTACATTTTCTTCTATCATCCCTAGCATTGGTGCATTGATTCCATTGGCAGATGCATTTGTTCTGCTATTTTTATGGTTCCTTATTTTTTATATAGAAAGAAGAAAAAAATTTAAATGATATTTGAGAAGTAAGAAATATATTTGTGAAAATAAAAACTTAAGTTTAAGTCTGTTATCCATTTCGAATTAATTTTCATGAGACATGAGAGATAAGAGTCCCGTTTCAATCTTCTATACGTGGCTATCCAATTTTCCCAGCATCATGTATTGAAAAAGGATCCTTTTCCCCAGTGTATATTGTTGTCTGCTATGTCAAACACCAGATGGCAATATGAGGATGGTTTTATATCTGCGTTCTCTGTTCTAGTCCATTGGTCTATGTCTCTGTTTTTATGCCTGTATCATGCTGTTTTGGTTGCTATGACCTTTCAGTATAGCTTGAAGTCTGGTAAAGTAATACTTCTGATTTGTTCCTTTTGCTTAAAGTTACTTTGGCTATTCAGCCTTTTTTCTGGTTCCATATGAAGTATAGAATTATTTTTTCTAGATCTATGAAAAACGACATTGGCATTTTGATGAGGATTGCAATGAGTCTGTAAATCACTTTGAGTGGTATGGACATTTTAACGATGTTGATTCTACTGATCCATGCACATGATGTGTTTTTCCATTTGTTTACATTCTCTGTGATTTCCTTACCTAGTGATTTGTAGTTCTCCTTGTAGAGATTCTTCACCTCCTTGGTTAAATATATTCCTAAGTATTTTATTTTGCTTTTTGCTCTAGTAAAATATATTGACTCTTTGATATTGAGTCTTTGATTTGATTCTCAGCTTGACTGTTTTCGGCATATAGGAATGCTACTGAATTATGCACATTAATTATTCTAAACTGAGACTTTGCTGAATTGATTCATCATTTCCAGTAGTCTTTTGGCAGAATCTTTTGGGTTTTCTAGATATAAGATTGTGTCATCAGAAAGAGCAATACCTAAGACATAAAACTATAAGAATTCTAGAAGAAAATGTTGGAAAAATTCTTCTAGATATCAGCCTAGGCAAAGAATTTATGAAGAAGACCCCCAGGGCAATCTGAGCAACAACAAATTAATAAACAGGACTTCATTTAAAGAAGATACACTAATGGTCAATAAATATATGAAAAATGCTCAACATCTCTAATTCTCAAGGAATGAAAATCAAAACCACAATTAGATATCATCTAACTCCAGTGAGAATGACTTTTATCAAAAAGTCCCAAAACAACAGATGCTGGTGTGAATGGGAGAGAAAGGACACTTACACACTGTTGGTGGGACTGCAAATTAGTACAACCTCTATGGAAAACAGTATGAAGATTCCTCAAAGAACTAAAAGTAGACCTACCATTTGGTCCAGCAGTCCTGCTGCTGGGTATTTATCAAAAGGAAAAAAAATCATTTAATCAGAAAGACTCTTGTACTTGAAAGTCTGTAGAAACACAATTCACAATCACAAAGATGTGGAATTAACTCGAGTGCCAATCATGAGTGGATTAATAAACGTGGTATATCTACAGCATGGAGTACTACTCAGCCATAAGAAAAAAATGACGAATTAATACCTTTTTAACAACCTAGATAGAACTAGAGACCATTCCCCTAAGTGAAGTATGGCAAGAATGGAAAACAAAACACCACATGTACACACTATTAAATTGGAACTAATTGATCTGCAGTCATGAGCACATATGGAAGTACAAATCAACCAATCAAGCAGGTGGGATGGAGGTAGGAAGGAATGGGTGAAATCATACCACACAGGTACAATGTAAACTCTCTGGGTGATGGACACACTTATACTTTGACTCAAGCTGTACAAAAACAATCCATGTAACCAAAACATTTGTATGCCTATAATAATGTAAAACAAAAACAAAAACAAAATTGCTGCTAGGTTTGGTTCAGGTACCCAAGAGACAGATTACAAAAAGAATCCTTCATGTAAGAGTTTTATTGGGCTAAATGCCTGTTAAAGATAAAGGGGAGAGGGAAGAGAGGAATTAGAGCAAGCATATGCCCTACAATGTAGGTCTGACAACTGAGAAAGGAGAGAAGAAAGGAAGAAAGTTTTAGTAGAAATTGCCTGAGATTGTTATGCATCCCTGAGAAGGTGTTAGCCAATTTGATAGGGAACAGTAGTCAGATTGGATTTGGGAGGTGAAAATGCATACTTTTGGACCCATTCATAGCTTCCATCTTTGCCACCATGGTCACCTCCTTTAATGGGCCCACCATGCCAGTTCTGAGGTGACAATGACAAAGGCTGGCTAATAATGCCTACTTGGCTGTTCAATGCCTCTTCCATGGCAATGCTTGTGTTACATTTTAAACACAAAAATCTTCACTCTTCACACCCATTCTCATATGTTTATCAATATGCCTCTACTCTTGATCTCCAATTTTCCAGGTGAATGACTAACTGTTCAGGCCATTGAACACTGTAGAGGGACATGATATGCTTTGTCGTGTGTTTGCATGCACATAACAATAAACATCCTTTCCATTCCTCAGTTAACCAGAAAATTTCATTTCTTAGTATGAACAGTTTTACATTTCTTGCATTTTGAAATGAAGAAGGTAATTTACCTTCGTGAGATATTAGTTTTCTCTTAAAGTTAGTAATACAAGTAGAAAAGTAATAGAGAAGATAAGTTGTTTACACATTTTCACTTTCTTGAATGGACATATTTCTTGAAGATCTGTATGTAGGTGTTTTTTTCTTCATTTTACCTTAATATAAAGAAATGTTTACATTTTTAAATTTTTAAATGATAAATTTTAACATTAAAGGGTTTTTTTAAACCAAATCTGATTGGTAAAATTTAGTTATCTTATATCATTTTCTGTACTTAGAATTCCCTGTTGAATTTATACATCTATGTAATAACTTATGATTCCATAATGCCTACTTCTAAGAAAAAAACATTTATTCATGTTGATAAAATGTGGATAACTGTGGCTTACTTTATTAATCTTTATATTGTATTATACTTGGTCGAAGGGCAAAGGTTAAAGGAATGTTGTCTCTTTCAGTTTTTATTATGGAAACTTGTGTGCCAATATTCTTATTTCTGGCACTACAACTGAAGTGGAATATTTGACAGGAAATTATCAATAACTCACTTTATGTAATAATATATGCCGATAGAGACTGCCCCTATATCTAGTCTATCATTTACAATGTATTCAATAGTGTGATCTTGCAAATTATTATGAAAGAAATCCATTGCATGAAAATTCCTTACATTTCAAGATATCTAAACTAGAATATAAGGTTACCTAAAAGTAATCATATTTGGTTTTTCTTTTTAATATTTGTAAAAATAATGTTAAAAATTAAATAGCAAACAATATCTCAATATAATTGTGTATATGGAAAAATACAAGCATAGCATTTTGTTGCATCTAGATAAATGACTCATTAGACAAAAAACAAAGTATTATATATTCATTTGCCTAAAGTGTTATTTTCCCTATTTCTTCATGTGATTGCAGTTTAAGTGTTATCACATTATAAATGGCATTGAGACAATTTTCTACTCTCCATTTTATAAGTTCATATGAATTAAATAGTACTGATCAAATTTTTAGCTTTGATCCTTTCAACAACTTGTTTCAAAAGTTGTTACAAGTTACTAAAATTATATTGTATCAATTTCTATTTTTTCAATCTTTATTAAATTTTTATTTTCTCACACCTGTGTTCTTACTGCTTTAATGTGTTTCATTGTCATTTCTGAAATTGATACTGATTCATATCTCTGAAATTTTGTCAGATATTCCTAAAACATTTTTATAAAGGAAACAGTAGGCTTCAGGTTGAAAAATGAAGTATACTGCATCTTGGAATTGTGGTCCCTTATTTTAGCACACTAAGATTTATTGAGGTCAGAAGAATGTATCCTCTTTAGTCTAAACAAATATTTCCCTAGTCTTTCAATGACATATCAATGGAAAATAAAAATGTGAAATTCCTTTAGTAATCTATTTTAGTGCCTATCAGCTGACATTGAAAGGAGTGTGTTGTAGGTCCAAACTAAATCCCTCATATTATATGTAATATACATATTGTAATTGTACATATGACATGTATAATAGTAATAATAGCACCACCTAATACTTATTGAATCCTAGTCAGTGTTCCAAATACTATGGTAAGCAATGTGCATCGCATGCTTTATGTCATTAAATCACTCTAATAATGCAATGGAGTTCATGGTATAAATATCTTCCTGGTACATCTGATGATTTTAAATCTTAGAAGGGTTGTATAGCACTAAGCCATAGGGTACACCCTACCTAGGGAGAGATATTACCTTGGGTAATTTGGCTATTCAGATAGAAAAATCCGGGAGGAATTGACCACAGGAGACTTTCTACTATGTGTGCTTCCCACATGGGCAGCAAGCCTTCCCTTGAAGAGGAATCTGGGCAATGCTTCTTCCTATCTACCAAAGATGGTTTCATACAAGAGGAATTTCTAGTTAAAAGTATAGCAGACACTGCTAGTTGGCTAGCCAATAGCCATAATATTAATTCCAGCTTTCTTTCAGAACTCGTTTTCTAGCCTTCATTCACAGACCCACAATGAAGTACTAACTAGTATATATAGATGAAGATGGAGATTGTAGAGTTTGACTTCAAGTAAAGTGCTTTAAAAGCAGAAGCATGGCTAGATGTGGATCAGTTGACCTGCACATTGAAGGACATGTACCCTCAAGATGGCTAAGCTGAAAGATAAAGGGGGGAGGTAGGACTCTGGTGAAATTCTAGTATATGCATACCAAACACAGACTGGCTACCTCCAGACTTTTCCTTATTGGAGAATTCAAATCCCTTATTGGTTTAGGAACTGTTTTGAGAACTCTGCTTTTAGAAGTTAAATTCAATTATCAATGAATGGAAAGGAAAAGTACATTTCACAATTTGCTTATTATTACTAAAATTTCTTCCAAAAGACCACTTTAACACATAGCCCACTATTGCTGCTAAAATCATTTTCATCTCACACTTTCCCCAATACTTAACCATTCTCAGTATTTTAAATTTAATTTGATAGTAAAATGGTCAAAAAGTTTTCACTTTCTTTTCTCAATGTTGTTTAAATTATATTTGCCTGCTTAGCTCTGAGGTTGAACAGATCTTTATGATTTGATTGGCTATATTTCTCTTTTATGCTGTAATATTTTTTCTTGAGCAGTTTATCTTTTTCATTGTATATTTAAGAAGTTCTTTTATTTCATTTATTTTTCATTTTATTGTCTGGACATACAGCACATGTAATAAAGTCAATCACAGTCTCTAATGGGACACTTCTTTAATGGTATGAGCAAAAGTCTTCCTTTCCTTTTCTTATTTTCTTTGATTTTACATTTTTATTTTTATTCTATGTCATTTATTTTATTTTATCAGAAAAATGTTATTGTTATTTTCACAGCTTTTTCAAGTAAATATGATTAATTATAAAATTAATATTAAATATGCCAGTATATAGAGTGAAATTTATTACAAAGAATGGATTTATATATCTGACTCCAAATTCCTATTGTATTTAATCATTTATTATAGAAATCATGACTTAACTAAAATCAAATCCACTATGAAAAAGAATACTTAAAAATTTGTAATGGAGACATACATTTAGGTAAAATCACAGGCCCTTATTCTGAGTTTTAAGTTGCAGGCATAAAATTATTCTCATTTATAATTTCATAAATGAGATATGATTCTCTTCATGCCTAAAAATCATGATTATTTTTTAAATGCTATTTTGTTATTATTTTGAATACAGGGATTATAATATGCCTTGCTTTCTTTAGAGCAAATTTATTATGCATCAGTTGGCTTATACTTTCACCATTTTTAATGCCAAAGCTTAATAGAAAAATTATCTCTGTGGTCCCTAGGCTTTCCCTAATACCATAAAGATGTTGTCACTCAAATTTGTTATTAGTCACAGTCCACAAATGTGACATGAAAACTTTTAGTTATTTCAGAGTAAAAGTTGAATATATGTGACTGAACACTATCTGTATTTCATTCAGCAAATAAAGAAAAAAACTGAATATTTTCTTTAAAGTCTCTCATTCAACCATTACAAGTAGTTTTGAACTACAAATAGTTATTAATGAGAATAAACACTAACAAGTGTTCAGAACTCCACAAGTGAGAACCAAAGTTTAAAGAATACAAGGGCCTAAGGCCTTAAATTGCCCCATGGCTTATAAACAAGTCTAGGTCATACCTCCTGAAGTGATAAAAGGTGTAAGGGAAAAAATAACCAGAAGGAAAGGTTTTTAGAGAGGAAAATTTGATTTTTTTTTTTCATTCAGGTTCATGTTGTTTTGTCCTATACACACCCTTGAGGAAATTGTAGATGTTATATTTATTTCCAAAAATATCTAATTCAATCTTAAAACTGTCCTTGTTCTAGTGAAAAATATATATTTTATAAATCATTGTTTCAATGAAGTTGAGCATAATCTCATGTAAAATGTATATTGTATATATTAGGTAAATATGGATACATCTTTTCTTTTAGAATTCATATCACTTTATTCATTACATGAATTTTATTATTTTTACTATAAAATATGATAGTTTCATTTTTCAAATTTTCAAAAATAAGAATAAGCCAAAAATAGAAAATTACAGAACCTATAATTTCACCAATTAAATAAGAGCAATATAAAACATGGTTTATTTTCAAATTTGTATGTGTGTTTGTATGTCTGTGCACATGAAATGACTTGTAGAATTATCTTGATACTAGACACCTGACTTTTTCTCAGTGGAAAAGTATCTTTTGTGTTATCTTTGTATCTTTTCACAGACACAAACTAAGGAGATTTCCACTGGACAGAAATTAGAAACTTGTTTTATATCTCCTCGCCTCATTTTCAAAGTGGTCACTCTCTAAACAAAGATCTCTCAAAGAACAAACAAAAGTTTTACAAACTTTACTAAAATTGAGTATTTTACTTTTAAGAAGTCATGTCCTTAATTCCACGCCACCAAATATGCTTTAAAATATTATTGAAATGGAAAAATAATTATTTAATGGAAGCATCTTAACAAATTAAGCCAAAAAAATTCATTGTGATGGGTATTTAATTTATTGCTTTTTTTTTTTTTTGCTAGCCTAAACAATTAGGTTAATTCTATTTTAACTAGAACTAAAGTCCATTTGGAAATGGAGTGCAGTTACATATTTATATGTAAATATTTAATATGTTTACGTATTATATATACATATTACATATTTATATAATTCAGACAATTAGCCATTAGGCCATCCACCAGGTAAAAGAAGTATCCTGTGAAAGGCACACTGTGAACTTATGTAACTGGGTTTTATATTACTAAGAAGAACAAAATCAGACTATAGGCTGATCCATGAAGAGAGATGGGTTTTCTTTCCTTACGCCAAGGCTGAGATGCTATTGAAGACAAAAATAAATGATTTGCTAGTGAACTACAAAATCTCAAAGACAGAATACTATAAGCTAGCTGACTCATGATTAAATTATCCTGGATATTTGGTGTCTGCCGATTTGCCATGTCAAATTTCACAAACTCTGAATGACTTTCTTCCTTTCGAATCCAAATCTTTCTGTCTATATAAAAGACTCTTCCACAGGAGGGTGATGGGATTAAAATTAAAAAGAAAAAATCAATTTATTGTGTTGGTGAATCAGAAGAAACTATTATTTCTATATGTCTCTATAAAAATCTTGCTACATAAGCTCATTAAACCTTCTTAGTTTCAAAGGTATCCAGACAAATTTAAATGTCTATAATTCTTATATCATTTATGAGAAAAAAATTTAAAATAAATACAAATGCTAAGTTGACTTAGTTATTGTTTTGGGAACCTCACGTAAATTGGGGTCCTAGCACCAGAGTAGGTGGCAGCCCTGTCCTAATGAGAAATGAAGGGGAGCTGGACATGGATATTCACAGTGTGCCTTTCACAGAATACTTGTACCTGGTGGATGGCCTAATGGCTAATTGTCTGATCTGTGACCAGGATTGCCTCATATGGGAGAAATTTGCTTATATAGCCAGACACCCTTATGGCTCTTGTCTAATCAGTGTCTAATTTATTCCTGCCTGACCATCACTCTGGTATAGGAGCCTGACCTCCCCCCTGCAAAATCCTGTGCCCGCCCCCGCCCGCAACCTTCTTTGTGTCATGGGAAAACCTGGCGCAGGGCAGCCTCTAGTGTTTTGGCTGAAAGGCACAAATTCAGTACATCACCTCACAGTAGAAAACAAGTTCAAAGATTCTTTTCTTACAGATCTTAGGCAAGGAAGGCATAATGAGTCAAAAGGACAATCCTTTATCCCAGGCCAACTGGAGGCAGAAATAAAGAGTCCAGCAGACAGAGAACACATGACAGCTAGCAGTATATATAAGGGAATAGGGTGGGGGTCACTCTAAATTCACAGGCAGATACCTGAATAGTTCATTTAAAGAAAGCAGCAAAAAGCTGGAAGCCCAGTCTGCTTGGTAGGCAAGATATTTCTAAGTTCTTATCTCTGGGTACCAGCTTGAACCATATGGGTATGAGGTAGAACTAGAAACTGTGTCAGGGATGACTGAGCTTTGGAATGAAAAAGTTAAACTTGTATATACAAAATTGATGGCAAAACAACATAAAATTATAAGAATTTACTACAGTTATTATATTTGCTTTATTACTCACATAAAAATATTGCATAGTCCATAAATTCTATTATGATGTAATAAAAACCATTTTCTACAAAGATTATGGTGTACATATTTACAAATTAAAATTTTAAAAAGGACAATAGAGAATCATGCACTTAGCTAGTAGAAGAAAATGAACAGTTCTACTTTCCTCATTAATGATCAAAAAGAAAAAAATTAGGTTCTATTGTTTTATTTATTTTTTAAATTTTAGAATATTATGGGGATACAAATGTTTTGGTTACATGGATTGTTTTTTCACTGCTTGGGTCAAAGTTATGAGTGTGCCCATCACCCATGTAGTGTACATAGTATCTGTTAGGTATGATTTACCCATCCCCTATTCCCCCCTTCTACCACATGATAACCACTGCGTTTTATTTCCATTGGTGCATGTGAGTGCTGATCAGTTAGTTCCAACTTACTAGTAAGTACATGTGGTGTTCGTTATTCTATTCTTGCGATACTTCACTTTTAGGAGTTCTATACAGATTATTGCAAAAGACATTAATTCATTTTTCGTGGTTGAATAGTACTCCATAGTATACATATGCCGCATTTTATTAATCTACTCATGAACTGAGCAGATCAACTTGAATTGAGTCCAGATTTTTGCAATTGTGAATTGTACTGCAATAAACATCTGACCCTTCACAAGCGAGGCGTAAGCCGCCGGTGCTTATAGATCTCCCAGCAAAGGCAACCTTACACCATGCCCTGGAGATTTCAAATTACTTTCCGCTCCTACCTCCTCTCCAACCTGCCTGCCCGTCCATGTTGCCTCTTCACGCTGTCTTCAGGCACTTCCCTGCTTGTGTCGGATACCACCTAACCCCAGTAAGAATGGCCTATATCAAGAAATCCCAAAACAACAAATGCTGGCGAGGATGCCGAGAGACAGGAACACTATTACACTGCTGGTGGGACTGCAAATTAGTGCAACCTTTGTGAATAAGAATTTGGAGATACCTCAAACAGCTAGAAATAGAAATACCATTCAACTCTGCAATAGCATTGTTGGGCATCTACCCAAAAGAGCATAAGACATTCTATTATAAAGACATCTGCACCCAAATGTTTATGGCAGCACAATTCACTATTGCAAGGTCATGGAAACAACCCAAGAGCCCATCACTTCATGAGTGGATAAATAAAATGTGGTATATGCTCACAATGGAATATTACTCAATCCTAAGAAATGACTGTGAGCTAGCACCATTTATGCTATCCTGGATTAAGCTTAAGGCCGTTATCCAAAGTGAGGCGACACAAGACATGGAAAATGGGCCCCACGTCTACTCGCCATCAAATTGGTACTGACTGATTAAGACTATGGTTTTCAAATGGTGGCAATGCTCACCAGGGATTGGGGGGGGGTGGGGGGACCCAATCTTAGGGATGTGGCGAGCATTTTAGAGGGGAAAGGCATAACTCTAACCCTTCTTAGGGAGAGGCAAGGATATACAATGTAACCAAAATGTAAAACAACAACAACAAGCAAACAAAAAAGGAAAAAAAACAAAAACTTTTTATCGGGTGGTGGGCAGGTGGAAGGGGGGAGGAGGAAAGGGGTGCATGCTTACATGGTGTGGCGTACGTGGTGCATACCACCCAGGGATTGGACACAGGGGGGGAGGGAGGGGACAGGGGCGTTTGTAACCCTAGCAATATTTGTACCTCCATAATATGATGAAATAAAATGAAAAAATAAATAAATAAATAAACATTCGACCCCAAGTGTCTTTTTGATGAAATGATCTTTTTCCTTTGGGTAAATACCCAGTAGTGGGATTGCTGGATCAAATGGTAGGTCTACTTTTAGTTCCTTGAGGAATCTTCATACAGTTTTCCATAGAGGTTCTACTAATTTGCAGTCCCACCAACAGTGTATAAGTGTTCCTTTCTCTCTGCATCCACGCCAGCAATATACTGTTTTGGAACTCTTTGATAAAAGCCATTCTCACAGGAGTCAGGTGATATCTGATTGTGGTTTTGATTTGCATTTCTCTGATAATTAGTGACATTGATCATTTTTTCATATGTTTATTGGCCATTAGTCTATCTTCTTTTTTAAAGCTTCTGTTCATGTCTTTTGCCCACTTTTTAACAGGGTCGTTTGATTTTTTTATTGCTGATTTGCTTGAATTCTTTGTAGATTCTGGTTATTAGCCCTTTATTGGATGTATACCATGCAAATATTTTCTTCTATTCTGTAGGTTGTCTATTTGCTCTGTTGAGTGTTTAGTGACCCATCCTACACTCAGTGTTTTGAATGTTGTTATCAGAAGATCCAACAGGAATATGTTTTAGAAAGACTGGAGAAATAGCTTCTCTGTTTTTTCTGGGTGGTTGGCTTCATTATTAGCTTTTCTAACCCCTAACTGCCATTCTAAACTCAGTCTTGCTAGAGTTGTTTTGATGGCTTCTGGAACTCCCAAAGGCCTGTAGACACATCAGTCATTGTGTTAAACTTTACCGTAGTGTTGTGTTCAAAGTGTGGTGTCATTTATTCTCAGAAAAGAAATAATGTCACAGTTTAGAAATCTTAGAGCTTGTGTTGGGTTATATCTTCTTAGTCCACTGCTTCCAGCACTTATGCCTATTTATTTATTTTTTTCTTTTCATCTGGAAAATAATCTTGAAAATAGATTGTGGCTCTTTGGATTCTAAGCTTTTTCAATTGATATTCATTTCTCAAGAGGTTACTACTTTCTAATACATGTATACAGGTTGTATCTTGGAATACTTCCAGATTTTGTAATAGCTATTGAGTTATTGCACTAAAATCTCAATAAATAAAACCAGAGTACATTTTCTAAAGTACAATAAAAACAACTGTTATTCCAAAATGACAAATATTAACTTATCTGCATTTTCCCCTTGTTCTGCACTATTAAGAATGTGTCATGTCACAAGAAAATAATTTAATGTTAGAGATTTATCATGAAAAGTAGATTGCTTTACATTTCCATAACACTGAAAATATGCAGACTATAAATAATTCCGGTAGAGGTGTCCATGCTCTATCCTTTCACCTTCCTGTCTTGCCAGGGAAGTTTAGCAAAAGAGGAGAGGAAAACTAATTGACTTGAGATATGCAATCAGATAATTCATAGAACTACTTTATCCTTTGACAATTATTATGTATAATTGCATTCCTTTAAAAATATTATTGGATTTGTTTCCTTATAAATTTTAGGATAAAACCTTCATAATTGTCTTAATTAGCTTTTATCAAAAAACAGTTAAATTTTTGACAGGCTAAATTTTGACTTGTTAAATTAGTAAAAGTCAGAGTGATTATTTTGTGGTGGTGTTTGCACCATCCTTTTATCATCTGTGACAGGAAGGGTTTTCCTTGTTGTTGTTCTTTCCGCATATCCTTCTCAGGATGTTAGAAGCTAAAATTGGTAATTCTAAGAAAAAAATTTGCTATCATCTTATTCATACCACTCAATAGTATCTATAAGTTTTAAAACACACATTCATGATATTGGTATATCTATATGTAGGTCATATTAATATTATATGGGCTAAGAAATGATTATTAGGATTTATTCAACAATTCCTATCTAAATAACGGCAGCTGCATTGTATTGTCTAAATTTTAAAAGTATTTCATAATTGACACAATTTGTTAACTTGTAGTATGATGACTTATGCCAATTTAACTCTCAATCTTTATTTTCACAATTAGTCATACAGTACATAAAAATAGTCTTAACCATATGAAAACGTGCTCAGTCTGTCCAGGTGGGATAGCCTAACACAGATAGGAGTAGAATAGAGATAAATGAGTAGAAAACTTTGGAGATATACTGTTTGGATTGAGTCAGAAAAAAATCGTATTCCATGATCTTGAATTCGAATTGAAAAGACAACTTGATCCACCGGAAAATTACAGTGTTTCCCAGAAAGTAATGCATATGAAATTGACAAGAATAATTATAGTCTGTTTGAGAATGCAGAGAAAAAAAAATCCTGCCTAATCGCAAATGGTAAATGCAGGGATGGTAATTATAACTACCATATATTTGACCTATGTCTTTAATATTCTTGGCAAGTTTAAAGAGAAATTTAATTAGAAGAACTTCCAAAGTTATTTTCTATTTAAAAGAAGAAAGATAACACTTTAACTTTTAATTACTGATTGTCAAAAAAGTAGAGTGAGTTAGCAGTTAATTTTGTCAACAATAAATCTGTTCAGAGTCAACTATTTTTTAAAGAATCTTTCATGGATATGCTTTTTTCTAAAGATTTCTGATACACATGGGATATAATTAAAATTTCAAAAATTCCTCCAAGTTTTATTATATTTAATTCACTGAAACAACCTTTAGAGAGGGCATTCACAAATTTAAGCAACACAGTGAAAATGAGTTGGCCTGGATTCATTTCAATTGCCCAAGGACTTCCTCTTGGAATGCATTATAGAACTGAACAGAAGAAAAACAAAGGCTGGGTATCCTTGATGATATAAGATTACTTATGTATATAACATTTCATAGAAACATTAAACAATTCTTTCTTTCCATTTATTGTTTATGTGCCTCTAAAGAGCTTCTTAAACTTTATGTATACTAGGGTTACCTGAAGAGTGTCTTAAAAATGCAGATCTCTGTGTTCTAAATGCTAGAGGCTTATTTATTTATTTTTTTGTATTTCAGAATATTACTGGGGTACAAACACTTTCGTTACACATATTGCCTTTGCACCTTCTGAGTCAGAGCTACAAGTGCACAATCCACCCCTTAGATGTGAATATAATCATCCCTTTCTCCCCTCTCCCACATCTCCAATACCCAATGAATGTTACTTCCAAATGTGCACATAAGTCTTGATCGATTAGTGTCAATTTAATGGTGAGTACACGTGGTGCTTGTTTTTCCATTCTTGTGATACCTCACTTCAAAGAATGGGTTTTAGCTCCACCCAGCATAATACAAGAGGTTCACCATTGATTTGTGTGGCTGAATAGCACTCCATGGTATACATATGCCTCATTTTATTAATCTACTCATGTATTGATGGGCACTGGGTTGTTTCCACATCTTTGCAATTGTGAATTGTGCTGCTATAAACATTCAAATGCAGGTGTCTTTATTATAGAATGTCTTTTTTATCCCTTTGGATAAATACCCAGTAATGGGATTGCTGGATCAAATGGTAGTTTTACTTTTAGTTCTTTGAGGTATCTCCACATCACTTTCCATAGAGGCATACTAATAGAGGTTTACTAATAGAGGTTGTACTAATACGCTAAAGGCATATTTAGTGTGTTTGGAAACCTTCTTTTTAAATAAGCATCTCAAATGGTTCATCTGCCAAAGTGAAATTATTTGCAAAATATTGATCTTGAAAATGTGAATCAATACCAGTATTGGTTTCATATTTATAACTTCACCAACTGTCTGCCAGAGTGACATGAGAAAGTTTGAAAGAGATATCCTAAAAGGAGCTTAGAAGAAGTGGGAGTTGGGGAGGAGAAAATAATTTATTTGACAGTGGTGATAAAGGTAGATCCATTATAGTTGGCATGAACAGAGAGAAAAATTTTATGATTAGAGCTACACACTTAGAAATACATTCTGGCTCAAGCTTCTATCTTGAGGAAAGAATATTACCTGTATGTTTCTTTCTAAACTACCCAGTACCACTAGGGTTAGAATTGAGACAGAAGATCAAGGTTGATTCTTTCTCTAGTCACGAAGATTGCATACTCAGCCTTCTAAAAAGGATTTAGTTATCGTAACAGATGCTGGATGGAGCATGTCAAATATCAAAATAAATCAGGGAAGTAAGTTAAAATATTATATTATTATTCTCTATTGGCTTGAAGTAAAATAATATGTACTTTTTTGATTTTGCAATTAATTTATATTATTATAACTACATTTGGTATAAAAAAAAAAGAAAAAAACCTCCTATATGTCCCACTTACCTAAAGTAAGCAGTATTTATATTGGGTGGTAGCAGATATTATCAAAATGTTTTTGAAGGAAGAAATATTCCATTCTTTAATTAAATCACTTCCAAGTAGGAATGAAGCTCCAGAATCTCTAAAATTCAGATTTCTGGAAGAATTTAGCCTAGATAACTGTATAAAAATAAATTTGTTTAAAAAAAGAAGAAAGCTAGGAGGACTGAGTTCTTCCCCTTAGTAATAATGATCCCAAGACAAATGAAAGGAAAAATTAACTGTTGGATAAGAGTCAAAGCAAATATTTTGGAAAAATCTATAAGCTTGCTTGATGGAGATCTTCCAAGTGAAATTCTGTGTGTCATATCTTTAGTTGCCTCCCAATGGTTTCATAAATCTTCATGAATATTCAGTCTTCGACATTACAATAGACAAAATATGCTGTGTGTAATGAATAGCATAAACACCAAGTTGCACTGTCAAGCAAAGCAGTTATTTCCTGCCTTAGAAAACACAGACTCTGCTCCTAAACCCTGGCTTTCTGAGGGCACACAGACCATTCATCCTATATAGAAACCCCAAAGGAAACATCTTCATGTCTGGCTCGATGGATGTAGTACTACCTTTGACCCACTGGCCAGTTTGGGCAAGCCCTGTGACCACACATCCATTTGCTACCAGGCAGAGAAAACTCTCACTGCTTACAATCTTGAACAGTATTTTGAGAAACTGATACAGAATTTTCACCTTTTATCTTTCCAAACAGCAGGAAGAACACAAGTAAAAAAGGGGTCTGTATGAAGAATAGCTGTAACTTAGAGATAACTCCTTTTAGGGTGCAATACATACTAAACAAGGAGAAAGTACCCATGAAGGAGTGAAAGACAGTTATAAATCAAGAAAACTGAAAGGAGTCTCTTGCAATGGGAAGATGAGTCCTTATCTGTAAGAGTCATACTTGCATTGGACACTGGCTAAACATAAAACAGTTTCCTTGAATAAAGTTTACCTTCTTACTCAAAGTCAATAGGTTGGGCAGGTATTCCTATGTTGAAGTAAGCATTCCTAGAAGGTGTGCAACTTCCATGATGAATTATATACCATGCATATAATATCCTGAAAGAACAAGAATGTGGATTTTGGAGCGATAACTATAGAGACAGAGATCAAAACTCTTCAGCAAATATTTTGCAATAAATTCTGTAATTTTTTTCTCTTTGTTTATAACCTATCGTAGAACTTTCAGTTTTCTATTTTAATATTTTTAGTTTTTTAATTGGCACATAATAATTGCACATATTTATTGGGTACACTATATTTTAATTCATGTATATAATGTGTAATGATCAAACAGGATAATTAGCATAACCATCACCTCAAACATTATCTTTCTTTGTGTTCAAAATCCTTTCTTCTAGCTATCCAAAAATTATTAATAAATTATTGTTAGCTACAGTCACATTACAGTGCTATAGAACATTAAAACTTATTCCACTGTATTTTTGTATCATTTAAACTGTAATTTTGTATCATTTAAACAACTTTTCTCTATCTTCTCTTCCCCCAACATTTCCCAGCCTGTAGTGTCCACAATTCTACTCTCTACTTCTATGTACTTAACTTTTTTAGTTTCTGCATATGAAGGAGAACATGCAATATTTACGTTTCACTGCCCAGCTTATTTCACTTAACATAATGTCCTCTAGGTTCATCCATGTTGCTGTGAATAATAGAATTACATTTTTTTATGGCTGAATGGTATATCATTGTTTATATATACCACATTTTCTTTATCCATTCATATGTTGATGGATACTTGGGTTAATTTCACATCTTGGCTGTTGTGAATAGTGCTGTTAACATAGAGGTGCACATATTTCTTCAATATACTGATTTCATTTTCTTTGGATACATACTCAGTAATGGGATTACCGGATCATATGATATTTCTTTTTTACTTTTTTGAGGACTAGACTATCCATACTGCTTTCTATAAGCACTGTCTTAATTTTTATTCCCACCAATAGTCTATAAGAGTTCTTTTTCTCTGCATCTTTAGTATCTGTTATTTTTTGTCTTTTTAGTAATAGTCATTCTAACTGGCATAAGATGGCATCTATTTGTGGTTTTGATTTTCATTTTCCTGATGACTAGTGATGTTCAGCATTTTTTAAATATATATATTTGGTCATTTTTATGACTTCTTTTGAGAAATATCTATTAGATAAACATGTGGCTAATATATATCCTTCTGGTGTATCACATGAGGCATCTTTTGATAATTTGGTAATTTTTATTGTATTATTTGGTATTATTTATTAATATTATTGTATTTATAATGCTGAATTATTTTAATTTATACCATGTATGCACTACCAGATAATTTGAATCAATGTATAAGCATTAATATTAAAATTTATAAAATTCATTTGTTAAATATATTTTATTTCTATTTTTTCATTTTTTATTTCAAAATATTATGAGGGTATTTCTAATGTGCCTTTGAAGTATATTTATGTAATATTTTCTTAAAGCCAAGAAGTTCTTTTTTATATATTAACAATAAGTAATGAATATTTTTATGAGTTACCTCAAGTGTGAAATATGTTATTGCATCTTCAGATTTAAAAGTGGAAATGAAGAATAACCAGATTGTACGATAGGGCAAACCAGCCCTTGCACTAGCTAAACAGTACACTGCTTGAGAAAATAACTATCAAAATTGCCATTTTTGAATAAGCATGCAAATTCAAACCTTATTAAGCAAATAATAAATAAGAAACATTTGGTTCAGTATTTTTTAATATTGTGAGTCATGACCTTTATTTTGCAGTTAAAGTCCTGTAGACAGTTCCACTAGGAAATGTGTTGCAAAAAATCCATTCTTGACATGGATCTGAGTAAATTAAAATAAACAACATATTAGAACTTCTTAGGTTTCTTTTTTTCAACTTAGAAAGATAAATCATTCTCTCAATCTTATTTTTATGTGAAATCTTATTTCACATATAATATGGAACATCATATTGGGCCTTCTTAAGCATCCTATCAAAGTACCTAGTTTGGTTGTCACAACTTTGCTTCATTTTTTTGTCTAAAGACATATATTTAAATGTTATTTAGCTGAATTAATTTAATAACGGATTTTGGAAAACAATTAAACATAGTAACAAAACAATACCTCTAAAACAACACTAAAAACAAACACAAAAATTCTGATTTTTGTGTTTTTTTAAAAAAAATTAAAGTAAAAAACAGGATAAGGTGTTGTAATGAATGAAGACTTTTAGTCAGACTGATTTTTATTATCAATTTGTAACCTAGATTTAATTAGCTTCATAGACTTCTAAGTTGCCGATTTCTCTTCCTTGAATTTTTTCTATTACTATAATTTAATATATTAAAATATATCAAAGAATATATGATGATTCGAAGGAATCATCTATGATTCTTTTGTTTTTTTTCCTTGACCCCCATAGTTCTCTTGATATTTTCATACTTTAGCACTGCTGATTTCACCATGTCCATAATTCTAATAACTCTTTTTCCTTTAGGTTTCGGGCCAAATTTATCAAGAGATATTTTTTGCTATTAATGGAACTGTGATTTAAATAGGTTTAGATGTGTCTTGAGATGATTCTGATTCCACAACTGAAAGAAAAGGAGAAAGGCAGCATCATTGGCTGTATCCATAGGATAAATTATCTATAAAATGAACAGGTTGTATTTTTCTGTTAAAATTTTTTATACAATGCAACTGTGTTTTCATGTTCACATCAAAGGAGTTTTAATCTTTTTATGTCTTACCAAAGGCTCTTTTCCTTAATTTTAATTTGGATTAGTCCCCTGGACTCTGGTAAATGTATGTGTTTGTGTGTGTGTGTGAGTGTGTGTTTGTGGTAATGGTAGTGGGAAGAGAGAGTAAAATCCACATTCTGCGAAGAATATAAAGAAACAGGAAGTCCTTTCCTGTCACAGAATATAAAAGCATAGTCCAAACTGTAAACCCTGCCAAATAAGAAATTATTTGACTTTGTCAAGAAAATATGATTCAAGGATTCACTAATTAAAATCAAAAGAGTAAAATGTAATTCCATGTTTTACTCAGTTTATTAATGCCCCAAACTTCTGTAAATGTGCTAAATAACATTGCTTTTTAACAGATGTTATTCTTTGTCACAAGGTGAAGAGCTGCAAATGTCATTATTTCAGGCTGACAAGAGAATTATGGTATTATTGATAAAATTTTAAGTCAGTTCAATAAAATAGAACAGTGGATATTTCTATTTTTGGTCAGCTCTATGTATGAATTTTAAGCTATGTAGGGAAAGGCTAAGAAGAGACTACTGAGGAGGTAGAAATTTAATTTAAATGAGTATGTCTGCGATGAAAATATTAGATGAAAAAAAAATCCCTGTTAAGTGTAAATTGACATTTGGTGTACCTAATATAAATATGTAATGCCTTTTTCTATGTTCATATTAAAAGCATGTACATCATTTTATGTTTATTTCTTCAGTTCAGTATCCCTTGACAAGACTACCTAATACCATCAAACTGGGGAAGTTGTTATTACAGGTAGTAGTTTAGTTTAGTGGCTTTTGAGTCAGATAGACTATGCTTATCTTAGTCAGCTTGGGAAGCTGTAACAAAATACTACAGAGTATGTAGCTTAAGCAATAAATATTTATTCCTCACAGTTCTGGAGGCTGGGAAATTCAAGTTCAAGGTACTAGCAGATACAGTGTCTACTGAGGGCAATTTTCCTGGTTTGTATATAGTCATCTTCTCTGGTTCTCACTTGGAGGAGAACAGACAGTGCAAGATGGCTCTCATTTCTCTTCTTGTAAGGGAAGTAATTCTATTCAGAAGAGCTTTACCCTCATGAACTAATTACCTGCCAAAGGTTTACCTTTGGTTAGGATTTAGGGGTTAGGATTTTAATATATGAATTTTAGGGGGATACAAACATTTAGTACATAACAGGGTGTGGCCTTTTCACTTACTAGGTACAATTTGTGGCATGTTAGTTAAACTCTCTGTATCGCAACTTTCTCAATGATAAAATGGGGAAAATAATGCTTATCCTACAAAGTAAGTGTAAAAGGTAAACATAATGTATATAAACTGTTCAACACATTACCAGTGAATAAATGAGTAAAGATTCAACACCCATATTATTCTTTATCTTAATTTATTTTGCTGGGCTATTTTCTTCTGTTATTCCCATCTCATCCTGATAACAGTAATGACAAAAGAAGGTTGTCTTACCACAATTCCTCCAGCCTCACACACACACATGTTCTCTTCTTTTGGCATTTTTAATCATTCAGAGTACTGTTTCCACCCATCAAAGATTTCTGGGCAGCTGCAATCAATTAATTATAGTTGGCTAAAAAGTAAAAATCTAATTTCTATTTATAACGTAGAGTGCAACACTTTCTCTTATGACCTTCCTGGTTGTGACAGCAGCTCACTGTTGCTCTAAACCTACTTTTCCTTTATTCCATTGCAAAAAGCATCTTATGTGTGTATGTGGCTGACTAGCCAGGAATTTCCTTTCTAAGCCTCTCATAGCTAGAAGTGGCTATATGACTAAACACTCACAGACTGTGAGTGGAAAGGATTTATGCAAATTCCATTTCTCTTGAATAATAGAAAATTACTTATTCTTTACTTTTTTTTCCTATTTTGTCTGGAATGTGACAGTGGCCAACTTCAATTATGCAGATAAAGGCAATGCCCTATATCTTAGGAGACGATGGAGAAGGAAGAATCTCAGTTCCTGATAAAGCTACTGGTCCACACCTTCCCTGAAGGTATGAACTACTAATCTCCAAACTAGTGCAAAAATAGAGAAAGGAGATGTTGCTTAGTTTAAGGAATCACCATTATAACACTTATAATTTACATTACCTAATGCTGAATGGACAGCAGAAATGGAGTATATCTTCCCCAGTGTCGCACTGATGTGTCTTGAAAAAGAATACATTGTCACTACTACTGTCTGTTGTGTAGCTCCATGTACAGGAGTCCTCAAACTTTTTAAGCAGTGGGCCAGTTCACTGTCCCTCAGACCATTGGAGGGCCGGACTATAGTTAAAAAAAAACTATGAGCAAATTCCTATGCACACTGCACATATCTTGTTTTGAAGTAAAAAAACAAACAGGCTAAAACACCCTCATGTGGCCCACGGGCCGTAGTTTGAGGACACCTGATATAGAATGACAACAAACTAGTGGACTAGCATGATGTGATGCAGGTTGATGAGATAATCAAGTTTCCTGAGGATTAGACTTTAACAGAGAGCTGAAGAGAGGATGTAATCCCTGGGTTCTCCTTGGGTTACTGTTGACCAATTTTGTGGGTATTTTCCCCTGTTTACTTCTAGTAGCTTTACACTATTAGCTTTACACTATCTTACATTTAAGTTTCTAATCCATTTCTAGTTTGTTTTTGTATATGGTGTGAGATGAGTTCAATTTAATGTTTTTGCCTATGGATATCAAGTTTTCCTAACAGCATTTATTAAAGAGACTATTATTTCCCCATTGTGTGCTCTTGGCACCTTTATCAAAAATCAATTGGCTCTAAATACTTGAGTTTATTCCTGGGTTTCCCATCTTATTCCATGGGTCAATGTATCTGTTTTTACACCAGTACCATGCTGTTTTTATTACAATAGCTTTATATTTTTAAATCAGGGAGTATGATGCCTTAAGCTTTACTCTTTTTACTCAAGATGTCTTTGGCTATTTTGGGTCTTTTTTTGGTTTCATATGAATGTTAGGAATTTTTTTCTATTTTTGTGAAAAATGATATTGGAATTTTGATAAGAACTTCATTGATCTTACATATAAAAATCCCCAAAGACTCCACCAGAAAACTGTTAGAACTGATGTGAAGGATCTATACAAGGAAAACTGTAAAATACTGATGAAAGAAATTGAAGAGTACACTAATTTAATGCTCATGGATTGGAGGAAATGTCAATATTACCCAAAGCTATTTACAGATGCAATGCAATCTCTAGCAAAACACCAATGACACTCTTCACAGATATAGTCAAAACAATCCTGAAATTTATATGGAATTAAAAAGACCCTGGATTGCCAAAACAATTCTGAAAAAAAAAGAACAACACTGGAGACATCACACTACCTGACTTCAAAATATCCTACAAACATATAGTAACTAAACCATCATGGTACTGTCATAAAAACAGACACATAGACAAATGCAACAGAATAGAGGACCAGATATGAATCCAGGCATTTACAACCAACTCATTTTAAATAAGGTGCTAAGAACACAATAATGAGAGGGCAATTTCTTCAATAAATGGTGCTGGGAAAATTGGATAATCATATAAAGAAGAATAAGACTAGACCTCTATTTATCACCAAAATCAAATATCAAAACAAAATGGATTAATGACTTAAATCTAACACCTGAAACTATGAAATAGCTATAAGAAAACATTGGGAGAAGGCTTCAGGATGTTGATCTGGACAAACACTTTTTTGGTAAGATAGCAAAAGCACAAGAAACCAAAGGAAAAAATAGACAAATGGCATTACATCATACTGACAGGCTTTTGCACAGCAAACAATCAACAAAATGAGAAGACAACCTACAAAATGGGAGAAAATAATTGCAAACTATCTATCTGACAAGGGATTCATAACCAAAGTATATAAGGACCTCAAACAACTCAATAGTAAAATCAAACATTCCAATTAAAAAATGCACAAACTATCTGAACAGACATTTCTCAAAAGAAGACAAACGACCAACAAGTATATTAAAAATTTCTCAATATCTACTAATCATCAAAGGAATGCAAATGAAAGCTATAATAAGATATCATCTCACCCCATTAAAATGGCTTTTGTTAAAAAGACAGGTAATAACAAATGCTGGCAAGGAAGTGGAGAAAGCGGAACACTCATACACTATTGATGGGAAGGTAAATTAGGACAGTCACTATTGAAAACTGTATGGAGTTTTTTCAAAAAACTAAAAATAAAACTACTATACAATTCAGCAATTCCACTACTGGGTAATTTCCAAAAGGAAGAACATCAATATATCAAAGAGATATCTGCACTCATATGTTTATGAAAGCACTATTCATGGTAGCCAAATTATAGCATCAACCTAAGTGTCCAACAACAGATGAATGAAGGAAATGTGGTATATATACAAAATGGACTATTATTCATCCATGAAAAAGAATGAAATGCTGCCATTTGCACCAACATGAATAGAACTGAAGGGCATTATATTAAGTGCAATAAGCCAAGCTCACAAAGACAAATATGGCATATTCGTGTTCATAGGTGAGGACTACAAAAATGGATCTCATGTAAATAGAAAGTAGATTTGTGCTCGCAGTAGGCCTGGAGAAGAGGAGAGAAGTGAGGGATGAAGAGAGTTTGATTGATGAGTACAAATATACACTTAGAAGAATAAACTCTGTGGTTCAATGGATCAGTGGGATGACTTTGTTAACATTAATGGAGAATACATTTCAGAATAGCTAGAGTAGAGTAATTCAAACGTTCCTAGTGTAAGGAAGGGTGTACCATATTTATAGTAGAATGGGGGAGGAGGGCATGAGTAGACTGGTTCCACACCTGGTTTAGTACTCTGCTATCATAATACTGAAATTCTTAGCTACTTTGAATAAAGGATTCCATATTATAGGGTTTTATATTTTTATCTCGCACTAGGCCCCACAAATTATGTATTCTGTCCTACCCTTTGAACATGTTTGTTAATTGTGTTGTTTTGACTTTTTAAATAAAGATGCTGTATACAAAATTTTAGAGAGTCTGTCCTGTGCAGTCAGCAGGGTGTTGAAATCTCTGGCTATTATGAAATTGCTGTTTATCCATTTGCTTAGATCAAGTAGGGTTTGCTTTATGAATCTGGGTGCACCTAAGTTGGGTGCATATACATTTAAAATTGTTATGTCTTCTTGAACTGTATCCTTCACCATTACTAAATGACTCTCTTTGTCTTCCATTACTTTTGTTGGTTTAAAAACTAAGTTATCCGAAATCAAAACTGCCATGCCAGCCTTCTTTTGGCTTCCGTTTGCTTGAAATACTGATCTCCACCCCTTTAGCTTTGCAGGTTAGGTGAGTTTCCTGAAGACAGCAGATACTTGGCTTGTATTTTGTTTGTTTGTTTGTTTTATCCATTCAGCCAGCCTATGTCTCTTGAGTAGGGAGTTTAAGCTGTTCACACTTATTGAGAGAACTGATAGGTGGGGCAAATTTCTGTTCATCCTGTTAAGTTGGACTTTGTTGCTTTGTTTTCTCTCTTGAGCCATTGTGGCATCTGGCCTTTAATCTTTAGCTTTTGAGTGGTTTTCCATTCGTGAGTGTTTGTTATGCTGATCCGTGTGTAACACTGTTTTGAGTACTTCTTGGAGGGCTGGTCTTGTCTTGGTGAATTCCCTCAGTCTTTGCTTATCTGAGAATGCCGTTATTTCTTCTTCATATATAAAACTTAGTTTTTCAGGGTACAAGATTCTAGATAACACCTACATCTTCCAGTGGAGATTCATCAATTTCTACACTAGTCAGAAAGAACAGGGATTTATCTCATTAATCTCAATAGGAATGAAAAGTCAAATAGAGCTAGGATGAATGCTTTTCTCATGAGCATATCAGCATACATTGTTCAAAGGAATATCAATATTTCCAGATTCTCTTGGTTTTTATAACTCTTTTGTCTTGTATTTCACTATTCTAAAGTTAAAATATAGAAATTATCTTATGAAGTTTTTCAGTTTAGTGGTTACATAAGAGTCTCTATAATAATTGGCTAGCATATCCTCTTTCTGTGTCTAGAAATGATAAGCAGTTTTGTTCTTGCTGTCTTAGCTTTCTCTTTAAGCCTTCTTTTTAGTCCATTTCCCTCCTCCCTTTTGGAATTAGGCATCTTTGCCTCAAATAAACAGCAACTCATCCATCTTTTCTTCATTTTATCTAGTCCACATTAATCCCTAAAACCAATTCTTACCACAACCACCTGATGACAGCTCATCAATACCATCTCCCTTATTTCTATTCCACTAAAGTTAAGAGATATGCTATTTGAGAGTATACATAAATTCTCAGATACATTTGAAAAATCCTCACCCATATCACCATAGTCAGTGAAATAAATGAATGGGAGGGAAGTGTTTCAGAGAAGTCATTAATTTGCCATTACAATCATGTCAAAAATATAAATCATTTTTATATCATTCAGGTATCCAAAATTTTTGTTTTGTTTTATTTTACAGGATTAAGAGCTAAGTGCTTTGGGATTATTTGGCTATATATTTCCTAGTATTTCATAACTGAGAGCTATAAGAGCCTCTATAGTGTTAAATCTCTGAGAGAAACTGTTGCTTCTATGAACCTATGTGTTTAATAAACATGAAATTATGGATAACTATGCTAATAAACAGTAGTGGATTTTTCATCCATGCAGCCATAAATTGAAATGTCATCTATTAAAAGAAAAGCCCTCAGAAGCATTTGTTGACTGAAACATGATTTTTTTAAAATAAGTATCTCTTGCAGTTAATCACCCGTAATTGTTTTACTGTAAGTTTATGATAGAGTTACCATTTAGAATTCTGAAATCTGATGCAAGATACATTCACTTAGCAAGGGAAAACACATTATCATCAATGACAAACTAGGCAGATGCTGTCTTGGCTAATAGCTGGGCATCTTTTGTCAAGAGTTCTGACTAATTTAATGGTTAGTAAGTGGTATAATTCCTAGAAGGCATACTTTTCTTTTAAATAGGCCTCTCCTATCACAAAGCCTATGAAAATCACTAGCACTTGAAAGCCACTAAAATAACAAATATGAAAAACAACCAGCCTGAAGGGGATGTGAAGATACTTTTTTCCCCTTGGTTACTTTTGTAAATAATATCTTCCACTCAATAAATTGTAGAGTTTATGGAATGGACCTATGCATAGAAATTGATATTCTACATTTGTGACAGGGATGTTTGTTAAGTATTCTGCTTTTAGCTTTTTAAAATAAAAGCCAAAACAAAAGCTTTAAAATCTTTACTTTTTAAAGATTTTTCACCAACATCTTTATATAGGAGAAGCAGATATTCATTTTACTAACTTAGTCATTTTGTTTGAGGGAGACAATATTAATTTTAGTGACAGAAGAAAAAACCCTTACAAGGTGACTCTCAGAAACAAATAAGAAAGTATAAATTTCTTTTAAAAATTGTATATATAGATGTTCTAAAATGCATTTATAACAATGATCTTTACATTTAAGATTTTCCCTCACACTTGAATTTTATATACACACACATACATATATATAATTTAAAATAAACATAATTTTATGATTCCACTTATGACAAATTGTTTTTGTTTATGAGCAAATATAGAAACATTATGAACTTTCTTAGTAAATTATGAACCACCCCAAATTTAGAAATGAATAAAAAACAAAAATGTCAAAGCAGTAAAGTTCTAACTAACAGTCTTATTTTAGCAGGATAGGTGATTTTATATGTTAGAAATAAGCCATTGACTTAGGGATTAGAATTGAGCAATGTTGTGCCAGGTCCCATAGTGTATTTAATGTATTTTTCTGTTTTGGTCTCAATTATTCTATAGCAGAGTATGTCTCCTTATATAACCACATTATAAAATATAGCATTAAAATATTAAGGTTTAATACTTAACTGAATCCTTCCTAAGAAGCAATTATTGCTACTTTTTAGGATATGCCATTTAATAACTTTAAAATCATCCACTTCACTTAAATATAATCTTCAATGACATCAATTAAATCAGTTTTATATTTTAATTCATGAAAAATTTATACTTCAATTAAATCTTATTTAAATGAGTACCTACTTCAATTATTTTTATAAGACAACACTATCCATTAAATATTTCCTACAGCTTCATAGTAGGTATTTGCAAGTTGTGCTCTTTGGCTAATAGACTAGATATCTGAAATTTAATTTGAAATATGTAAAAAAACAAAATGAATGATAGATGCATAGATGGATATACATATATATTATAAAATAAATATAGTAATATATTAATGATAAAACTAATCATGTTCTATACCATAAATACATTCAATTTTATTTGTCATTAAAATAAATAAAATGCAAAACTGAGTAGTGGGTATATAGTTGCTTATACAAAAAACTTCTTTCACGTTTATTGCATGTCTGAAAACTACTGTACCATTACTTTAAATAAAAAACTATACACACACATGCACAAACAAATTTTTCCTTTTCCTCTACTTGTCTATACCTTAGGAATACAGTTGTCCCTCTGTATCTGTGGGGGACTGGTTCCCAGACCCTGAAGATACCAAAAGTCATGGATGCTCAAATTCCTGATGTAAAATGGTATAGTATTTACATATAATCCATGCACATCTTCCCTTAAAATCATCTCTAAATTATTTATAATACCTGGTACAATGTATATGCTGTTTAAATGGTTGTTATACTGTATTGTTTTTAAACATGAATTATTTTTCTTGTTGTATTGTTATTTTTCATTGTTTTTTTTCCTGAATATTTTTTGATCTGCGATTGGTTGAATCTGCCAATGTGGAGTCCTTGGCTGGGGAGGGCCAACTGTATGTTCCACATTAAATTAAGTATTGCTAGAAATATTGTTACAATGAATGGTCATATGGGTCTTCTTTTGAATCTAAAATAAAAGAAAAAAACGTGTAAAAATGTGATTTTAGAGAATCCATCAATTTCCTGTTTCTCTAGAGGTATTGATATATAATTGCATTCTTGATCTGTACTTACCTAATGTGGAACTGATTTAAAAACATGTAGCAATAGCAAAATACCATATAACACTGAATAATTGGTGTTTTGACTTATTACTCCAATGTCTTAGCATGGTCAGAAGATTTAGCATACTTTTGATATTTGAGATGAGAAAAGATTTTGTAATCACTTTTATTTTTTTCTCATGTGCATAAGCTATATTCAGCTAAAGGAGGGATTTTATAAGTCTCTTTCTCTATTTCACAAGGACATTTAGCCTTCGCTCCTTGCACTGGAACTATATACCAGACAAAAAGCACTAGGACATGGCCACATCACCCCTTCATACCATCATGTCAATATTTTCCCTAAAACAGAGCTAGCAATGAAATTCCTATACCTGGGTAATTTTGTAACAATATCCATTATTTCTCTCTGGACTACAGTGTAAAACTATCTATGTCCTTTTCATCATCTACTCTTTCTTCTTCTCTTGCCCTACATTTCGTGTGGAAATTATACATTACTATAAATTAGACGTTTTCCACTACATTATACATAGAAAATACCACTGGAGGATACCTGCTCAAAGCAGAATCTTTTGTTCCTTAAAACAGCAGAAAACTCTGTTGTGAAGTCTTGGGAACATAGGCTTTAGCTCTCTGCAGAACTTGGCACAGGAAGCATTAGAAAGGGTAGACAATGTAATCTCTAACGGCATATTTCTGAACTTAGGTTGGGAGGTCAGTTGAACTTGAGTATGAAGTCTTTACAGTTATTTTTCCTAATGAATTACCTTGGTTTTATTTAGTGACCTATTGCCCTAATAGTCTTAAGAAAGGTGCTATTGGCCTTGTTGGACTTATGTGTCTGTGGATTCTTCCTGTATTTCTTGGCTGGGCTCAGGTTGCTCAGGAACTTAGCCAATATCTCTCAAGATATGCCTCTGCAATTTTGGCATCCTTGTATGTGATTTCCTATTAGTGGTCTTAACTACAGAGAGGGGTGTGCAAATTTCAGAAGGCATTATTCTTTTATCATTGCCTTTAAAAACACTCTTTCCGATCTCTGCTCTTTGTTCCTGGAAAATAATTCGAGAAGATACTTAATATTTGCATCAAGTATGAGTGAGTATTAGAAGAATTTTATTTTGGGGTATTTTTTAAAAAATCCAACTCAATCTATATAATATTTTAATTTCTTTTCCAGTTCAAAGCTAATCCCACTCCTCCTCCAAACTCACTTCTGACCCATAAATACAGGGACTAGTCATGAAGGGGCTGGAATCTATTTACTCTCCTGTCTTCCTCCTTCTGCTATTTCTGGACTTTTCTAGGTTTTTTAGGGCATAAGACAGGGGAATTTCAGGGTAATTATCTCTTAACTGAAGCTGGTGTATTGGGGTACTTGTGTTATGATATATTTGTGACAAATAAATGCAGGGTGTCTCTTAAGTGCATTGCCTTTGTACGTTCTTTGGAAATGGCTCTGCAGGAGGTATTCACTCTGCAACTCTGACATGCAGCATGCTCACTTGGGCTGGTATTTATGCCACCCTCTCAATTCCTGCCCTTCTAAGGGTACACCACACAATGTTGATCTTGCTTTTATTTTTATTAATTACTTAGTTCTCACAGGAAGTCTTCTTTGGTATGGTCTTTCAAAAAGACTCAGCCTTAGCTATTAACTTAGGCGCTATCATTAGTGTCCAGTGGAAAACTTACACATGTGGCCCAAACAACTTTTTGAAATGGTGGCAACTTGCTGGGCTCTCTACTTTCCCTCTCACTGTGGGCTATTTCAGCCATCTTTGACCCTTAACACTTCTGCAAGCAATAGCAATAATCAGTCATCAATCTCTATGCTTACCGAATTCTAGGACACATGAGTCAAATAATCCCAATATGTTCTTGCTCTATTCATGATAGTACCAGAAACCCATATTTCTGCAGGTCAGATCTCTCCTCTTTTTTGCAGGCAAGCCTAAATTATACACTAGTTCTCATGGAAATCTCCCGTTTGAATTGGGATACAGGAAACACCCTTCTCAGCCTACCCTATGGCTGTCTATGCTTAAAATTTAACTTTAAAAAAATCTTTCTCAATGAATCACTTACCACTCTACTAAAGACTAGAGGAGCTGGCAAGGATCAATATTTAAATGAGCAATTTAGTTTACTTTTTGGCAAGTTCTCTGGATTAGGTCTGGGACCATGTCTTATAATGTTCAGACAAATATTACCTATTACTCTCATCTTTTGATCTCAGACAGGACTCTGAAACTCATTTACCTTCACTTTCGCTGTGGTGTACACAGTCAGGCATTTAAATATGTGTGTTTGAAACCACAACCATTTGATTTTATAATTTCTACTTCCTTAGCAGTTCTATAGTCTTATAGTAGTCTTTAAAAAAATTTCATATGAACATTTTCTCATAAATCTTCAGGCCCATAATCACACTTCATTTTGTAAAGCATCCTTCAGCATGTCTGCCTTCTACCATAAGATTCTTTCCTCAGGAAGAAGACTCCCCCTTTTCACAAACACACAATGCAGCCAGAATGCATTATTTATGAACTAGGATTAGATTGCCTGGGCTTCCAGCCATAATACACACATTGCAATCTTTGAAATATAAGATTCTTTAAAATGTTAATTTTATCCTTTAAATAGGCACATAAACTGGTTTTGAATATTCTTTCTTAGACTTTTCCAAACCTGTGAAGGAGAAATACATCACTCAGGAAAGGACTCTCTAGTGACATTCTGTCCCAGTGCATCAGCGGGACAATGGGGCTTTAATAATATATTGCCAACTGTCACATATCACTGAGCACTGGGGAAAGGAGAGAAGTCACTTTAATCAATTATTAGTGCTATGTATCATTACAGTGTCAGTAGCTGGCACTCAAGAACACAAACCTATGTAGGAGAGGTTATATGACTGCTATTTTCATTAGTAGTATCTTTGAATTCAAGGTGAAAAAAGTAAGATTGTCAAGGGACTCCTCGAAAAGTAAGCGTGGTGACTTCAACAATATGCAAAGACTGCCAATGTTATCAAGCAACAAATACAAATGTTAACTTAAATTTTTCTTTGAAATTTTAAACTATTCACAAATGCTACTTACAAAACTGTACCTAATTTTACTTTCTTAAGAGTACATATGATTGTGAATCGTGGGATAATGACTATTTTAAAAATTATTTTGAAGAGCCTACACGCACACACACATACACAAAGTAGAAGCGCAAAAAAGAGAACTCTTCTTCTGTCTTTATGTATCATGTATGTTTATTTGTATATCTTTATCTATGTATTCAAAAATGATTATGAAATATAGTCCCATTAAAGCTATAAACTTTGTGATCCTTTCCTTCAACTTTTTAAATTTTAATTTAATTCTAGTCAAAAAAAAATATTGGGTCCCATAGATTCTTGCAATGCACATCTCTATTCTAGTCACTGTAAGTTTTCACATTCAAAAATAAATGCTATCTTGAACATTTGCTTTTAAAAAATAGTTGTTTTAAAAAATTATTGGTTACAATTAGAAGAAGGGAAATGTGTTTAAGTTTGGGCTAGAGAGGCAGAGAAAGAGTGTTTGGCAGGTCTGTCTTCCAGTATCTCTGCTCACGGAGGAATTTTTTGCTATAAACAGAGGTCAGGTCCAACCAATCACAGAACTCCTTTAACGGGTCCTTATGTATGACATTCCCTGTTGTCTCAGAGTTCTACAGGAGACCCAGAAATGAGGATAATAGAGGATATATGCCTGTACATTCTAAAGAATGGTGCCAATCAGGTTTGGGGGATAAATGTTTCAAAACTTTAATGTAAAAACTCTTTAGTGTATCATTTCTACCTGCTTGGTGGTTCTGCCTTCTTGTGAGGTCTTCTCTCTCTCTCTCTCTCTCTCATTCTTTCTCTCTGTCTCCTCATTCTTTTCTTAACCTCTTAGTAACTAAATACACCTGTCTCCAGGTACTGAATCACACTCCATTTTGCAAATCATTGCTCAGTGTATCTGCCTTTTCTCACGAGGTTCTCTTCTCAGAAGGAAGGCTCCTCTTTTACACACAACACATGCACGCACACACACACAGAGTAGAAGACTTTAACAAACAGCTAATTTACAACCTCTTCCACATGTGCTATACTCTCTATAATCTGCCTTACTCTAATCTCTCTGACTCCAAAATTTCTGCATGCTCCCCCTACATGGTTATTTACTGACCTTCAGATTTTCATTTTTTAAATTTCAAAATATTACAGGGATACAAACATTTTGGGTGCATGTATTGATTTTTCTTATGCTTGAGCCAGGGTTATAAGTGTGTCCATTACCCAGATAGTGTCCATTGTGCCTATTAAGTAGGTTTTCACTCATTCCCTCCTCCCTGCTCCCTTCTGCTTGATGCCAATAAACATATATTTAAGTCAATAAATTTTATTTAATAACAAAATAAATCTTTTTAATTCTTAAAAAATGTCAAATATGATTTAATTGTTTTCATTTTTAAATGAATATATATAATGATGATTATATTGAAATGTAGGAGCACTGGTTGGGTGGAGTTCTATACTTAGCATTCAAGAAAACGGAATTTAATCTTCTCATTCAACAGAAAAGACTTTTGTTCATAAAGGTCGACAATGAGGATCTGACTCCAATAATGTCATAACAAGGCTCTGTGCTTTTATCTCCAACTTCCTCACTCTGGGCTCTCCACTATCTCCCCTTGACAGCCACTTTTCTTTCTTAGTCTTAGCAGCCAGTGGGTGTGAAAGACATAACTTTGATCCACTGGAAAGCTCAGCTCTCCCTAGAGATTAGGTTGTCAGTCAGAGTACAGAAAATATACCACTTGCCAAAAAAGTTTTGCTCACACAAAATGATTTAGAATAATAAGACTCAGCACATCTTCTCACTGAACCTGTCTCTATATTTAGAGTCACTTCTTGTCTCACTGTTTGCAACAAGTGCACTTTCTAGTAAGTCAAACCTATGTATGGGAGCAGCAGTTCCCTTGATTCTTCCACCATAAGCAGCCTGGTCAATTAGATTATAGAGTTAGTGGCTGAATGGTACCTATTACCTCAGCTAATGTGATATCAGAGAACAGAGACCTTAGCTAGCAATCACATATGATTAAATTACATGTTTATACAATGCTAAGACTCTGCTATAATTGAAATTTGCTTCTTAAATTTAATTTCTTTGAAACTGCTTACTTACTTGGCAACACAAAAATTTAAACATATGATTTGGTTTTCTACATGAGTGAATTTATCTCCCACTGTGTGAATTTATAAATCCAGAGCCATCAGACTATCCTTCTACACTTAATGTTCAAAGAAGATAAAACTTGTTGGATATAGTGACTTTAAAATTAACCTCAATTCTTCCATTTATACTACTAATTATTCTATCTGATTTCAGTTCTTCAGTCAGTTACTCAAAAATATCAATTTCAATTTGGTGCCTGCTTTGTACTAAACATTATTCTAGAAACAGATGAAAAGAGAAACGAACAAAAAATGGAAGTCCCTTGTCCTCATAGAGTTTGTATTCTAGTGGGCAAAGGTACAGTAAATTGTAAACCAACAGATGAACAAAATTATGTCATGTTATCATCATGCTATGATGGAAATCAAGAAAATAATTATAACAGTCAAGGTCCCACTAGTAAACTGATAGCATATCTAAATTGAATAAGCAGATTTACACTGCAATAATCAGAGAATTGTATCATTTGTTTGCTTACTTGTGTGGTTTGTTTTCAAGAAGTGATTATTTACAAATGTTTGAGCGTAGTGGAACTGAATGGAACCACTTAGAGGTGTTGCAATGACTTGAAGCTATAAACATGTGAACCTTTACCACCCCTAGGCCTAAAGAGAACCGTTGTATGAAGTTGCCCAGCACTTAGCAACCAGTGATCTAGGTTTAGGGACACAAATAGCCCAAGAAAATTTTCACAAGGATGGAGGTAAAATAATAATTTAACTGGCTTTTATGTCATCTCTCTGATCTCCTGCCAAAAATAAAAGTCTACATCTGACCACTTCTTACCCCCATCCTAGCACTGCAATAACCTAGCTCTTTCCTGGCTTCTATTCTTGTTTCCACATAATGTATATTTATTCAATAGCCTGAATAATCAGACTCATAGAATCCAGAGGTTCTTATCAGCCTTCCCAGGAAGAAGGCCAGATGTAGAAACAGAGTGGACCTGGAAAGGCAAATGGAGGAGATTCAGTACAAGTGTATAACATAGTAATTCAGTGGGCTGGGAGAAGGCAAGGAGAGATTACTGGGATGGAAAGGCCTTCCTGAGGATGTAATATTCCTGTTGACAACCAAAGAATGGAAGTGTTTTGCCAATTAAGGACCAACAATAGGAACATTACTTGCCAAAGACTTGAAATAGTACAGAATTTGGTGTGTTCAAAGAATAGGAAAGCAACCAGAATGACCAGAGCATAGTAAACAGTCAAAGAATGCAGGAGATAGATGAGGACTGATATAGGAAGAGGCTGCTTATTTGGGCTGTTGGTAAATATCTTAAATGAGAGACTATAGTAGGTAGAAGAGGATAGTTGCCAAGGAGATGGAGAGAAATCAAAAGATGTGAGATATATTTTAAAATAAAAAGAATAGGTTTGCTAATATGTGGGATGTGGAAGATGGAGGAAATAATTTTTACTCCAGCAATAGGATATATAATTAACTATTTACTGAGATGGAAAAGACTAAAGGGAAACAGCCCAATGAGGGAGCTAGGGATCAAGCATTCTGTTTTGGTGAGTGTAAAATGCTCAAGAAATATCAAAGTGAAGATATCAAGGTAACTGTTTGATTTCTGAGTCTATAGCGCAGAGTAGAAATCAAGGCTAATTATAAATTTGTTGATGAAGTAATTATATTTAAAATTATAGTACTGAACAAGTTCATCCAAGCAAACAGCACAGAATGAGAATAGAAAGATCTCAGGACCCAGCTTGGAGGTTGCTGGAAATGGTAAATGAAAAGATGGAACTATCACTGGACCATACTGAATATTACCATGGACACATAGCATATTCTCCCATCAAGTTCATAAATGGAATTCCATGAGTTCTTCAAATTTCAATTTCAAATAGAAATGTAAAAGTATTTGTAAATATAAATACACATATATTTATGTATACTGTATATAATTTATATATTTCAGTACATCAAATCAGCTAAATATTATTGTACAACATAAGTGATGGTATTATTTGTTCAAATTTAAGTAGAGAAGATTATTCCCTGTAATAAAAAATAAGAATACAGAAAAATTGTGGGTAATGTCTGGTGAGGTGATGTACTATTAAGATTTGTAAATATGCTCCTGAAATCACAAAAAAATAGGTGATAAATCTTGTGATGTAGAGTGCAGGTAAGGCCGTAAGGAGAAATGCTGTCCTTTTACTTTCTCACTGGGGTCTCGTAAGTGTAATATGATAAGTGAAAGCACAGGTTGCAGTATAAGCTCCTAAAATAACATATATTTAAAACACAAGGCTTAACATTATACTTTGACTCACTGGGAAGTGAAAAGTTAGAAAAATTTTTGAGCAGGGATGTAAAGCAATTATTTGTGTATATTATGTGTGTGGTGTTATGTGTGTGTGTGTGTGTATGTGTGTGTTAGAAAGATAAATCTATTTATAGTGCCTTTGACAAGTTGATGACTCCTAAAGTTGAAGGAAGTTAAAATAATATAATAATTGCCTATGAAATAAATAATAAAATGTGGTCACTATAAACTGTAGTTCTGTAAGTAAATCTTGCTCTTTCTGGCCTTGATGCCAGTTTTTGGCCCAAATTTCTGAGATTTTAAATTCCCTTTTTACATATCAATTTCATTTACGCTGTCCAGACTTCTCCCATGAGCAACAGACTTAAATGAGAATATTTCCTTTGGTTTCCTCTTAACTATCTTACAGAAAATCAAACCTAATTTATCCAAATAAGAAAATTAATGCTTATTATCCCTCTATCTCCAAGTCTTATTCAATCTCCCCAAATGTACAGGTAATTCCATTTGCTTGTATTGTCCCTTGACATGGTAAATATTTTCAAGACCTACCTTAAATGGAAGTGTGCCCTTATTTTCTATGTCATTGTTAAATGCTTTCCTTCTTTGTTTTCCTACACACATTTCCACATGGCCTCGTTATTATTTCTCTGCTTCTTTTTGTTATGATTTTTTCCCTCCCATTTTCCTTGCTATTCTGTGACCTTGTAAAGAAAAGAGGTCTATTTAATGTACATATAGCTTTACCATGTTACTTGGGCACATATTTTAAAGCACGTATCATGTGCTTTAAAAATGCTTGTTGAATATATTTTTAGATTGTGTTTAGAATTATATCATATCATAAAATATGCCAAATAATTCCTAATTAATTTTTTAAATGGAATGAGGTTAGTTTCTTTTATTAGATTTAATTTATTTTGTTTTTAATTGACAAGTAATTATATATATATATATATATATATATATATATATATATATATATATATATATATGGTACAATGTGTAGTTTTCCTTGGTTTTAAGAAACCGAATGCTGCCCACAGGTGTGTTTATACTTCTTAGACCAAGAAATACCCAGTCAAAAAAGTTTGTGTTTGTCAGATTTAATACAAGATCATACTTTTTATAACTAGAAAGTATCAGCTTAAAAGGCAAAAAAGAAATCTGAGCTTTACTAGACAATGGAATAATTTAAAACTAGAAGGGTTAGTATAGAATAATTGAAATGGACTTTCATAAATCCCAAAGGAACACCAAGAGGAAAGCTTTGTTTGCAATATAATATTAGAAATGGAAGGGTCACTAGGGAACATTAAATCCAATTGCCTTGCTTTGGATGAAAGAAGAGACTGCTTAACTTCTTTAGGGTCACTGAGTTGTTAAATAGCTGTCTGGGATTAAAAAGATTTCTTATGATTCCAGTAGAGTGTTCTCAGCAATACAAAATGACTATCTCCCTTAACATGCCTTTCCCTTAACATATGACTTTTATATAAAAATGATATTTCAATTTTCATTAATAATTTAAAAATATGTTAAAAAAAGAAAGTTGTACTTAATTATCATTGGTAAAATAGTAAAATTGGCAGATAACAGTGCACTAGGTTTTATTATTGTAATGAATTTCTATATGTTATTGTAGGTAAGTCAATATATTGGAGATATGCTAAATCCTAGATAAGAGGAAGAATTGAGTGAATATAATTAAAAAATCCAAAGTAATAACAAGACAATAAGAAAGGAGATGGTATGGGAACATTTGGGGAAAAAAATCATAATTTATTCAAAAGAATCTAATTACAATAATGATAATCTATGGAGACAAACTGAAGTTCATGCTAGTAATATAGAATAAAATGTGTGTATATGTCTACATGTGTCTTCCTCATAATCTATCCAGTACTGTTTTCCTCATAATCTATCTAGTACTGTAGACCTTTAAAGACTGAAAATAATTCACAAACATGAAAAATGCCAATAATATGAGGATTTCTGTCAGTAGAATAATATTTCAATGTTGCTTACCACAGAATACATAATATACCTTCTAATAATTGCATCATGAAGGACATACTGGCAGTGAGTGGTCAGTAATGAGAGTGCACACTATATATTAAGAAATGTATTCTTGATACAAAAGATGGTGGACCCTAGGAAAATCTGGAACAAATGCTCCTGTTTTCAAACTGACAACAAATTCCCAAGTGGAGTCACCCTTGCTTTTTGTGAGTCTTGCCTAATCCCTTCCAACATAGTTATATAAAGATATTTTGCTTTCTAAAATAACAATCCCATAATATTGCTACCCAGGAATAAGGCAATAATAATTTATATTTAGAGGAGCTTTATTACAAGAAAGGTGTTGATAGGAGCGTAAAGTAAAATGCACCTAGTAATGATGGTATTCCTGTCCTGTTCTCAGCTGTCCTTACGTACGAGAAAATGGCAATATTTCTTTTTTCTTTGTGGAATTCCCTGTTTTCTATTTGTTTCTATTTAATGTTGAGCATTTTCCCCAGGGGAGTCTTGTCCTTTCAATCGTATTCTAAGAACAATTTCAAATACATCATATAAAATTATGGCCTCATAAATACACATAGTTTTAAATATTGTGTATGGATAAAAATTTTAAATTTTTTATTTTTGATTAATATTTTTAAATTTCTGAGAAAATCTCCTTTAAATGAAGCTATGTGATATATAATAGCTAGTAATAGGAACATTAATAAAAACTTACCAAATAAACACATGCGTTCTATTACCTCACCACCAGAAATAAGATGGAGCCTGTTAAGTTAAACAAATCACATAATTATAAACTATGGTCTATAATTTGTTGAATTTTAAGCATGATTAAGTGTGAATTTATAACAATCATATTACTTAAGTCCTATCATTTTAATTAAATGGTTAATATTTATGGAGCATTCCTACATCCTTAGTATACTAGGACATATACTTAGATATATAAATTTATTATATATTTTCTGTTAAATAAAATTTATAAGAGGACATCATTTTGGACTCAGATCTTGCAGTAAGCCCCAACAGATCAGACAGAACAAAAATGGAGTCACTTGTGCTAGGTACCACATAATCAAATTGAACTTTAAAATGGGCTAGTTTTCTAAAAAAAATCTGTGAATTCATAGCAACCAATCAGAAGGAGCCCGATCAAGTTGAACTGGCAAGCTAAGAAAATCTCATATTCTCACTCATATGTGGGAGCTAAAATCACTGATCTCATGGAAGTAGTAAGTAGAATGGTGGTTACCAGAGGCTGAGGAGGATGGGAGAGAGGGGGATAAATAGTGGTTGGATAATGAGTACAAAAGTACGGTTAGACAGAAGAAATAAACTCTAGTGTTCGATAGCACAATAGGGTGACAATAGTTAACCATAATTTATTGTATATTTCAAAATAGCTAGAAGAGAAAATTTGGAATGTTCCCAACAAAAAGAAATGATCAATTTTTTTAAAAGTTTAATTATTTTTTTCAGGATATTATGAGGGTACAAACATTTTGGTTACATTTTATGTCTTTGCCTCACCCAAGTGAGGATTAGAGCCATGCCCCTCCCCTCTACAAGGCTCACCGGTCCATTAGTTGTGAGTTTACTACCTGGCCCCCTAATCCCTGGAGAGGATTACTACCATGTGAGCACCATAGTGTTGATCAGTCAGTGCCAATTTGATGGCGAGTACATGGAGCCTATTCTTCCAATCTTGTGATATCTCACTTTGGATAACCGGCTCAAGCTCTATCCAGGAAAATATAAGAGGTGCTAGATCACTGTCATTTCTTATAATTGAGTAATATTCCATTGTATACATATACCAAATTTTAATAATCCACTCATGAATTGATGGGCACTTGGGTTGTTCCCACATCTTTGCAATTGTGAATTGTGCTACTATAAACATTCAAGTGCAGGTGTCTACAGACTGTCTTTTTTTTCCTTCAGGTAAATACCCAGTAGTGGGATTACTGGATCAAATAGTAATACTACTTTTAGTTCTTTTAGTTATCTCCCTACCACTTTCCATAGAGGTTGTACTAGTTTGCAGTTCCACCAACAATGTATGAGTGTTTCTATCTCTCCACATCCACACCAGCATTTGTTGTTTTTGGAGACTTTTTGATAAAAGCCATTCTCACTGGAGTTAAAACCATCCACATATTGCCATCTGATCTTTGACAAAGCAGACAAAAACATACACTGGAGGGAAAAATCCCTTTTCAATAAATGGTGCGGGGGAAAATTGGATAGCCACATGTAGAAGACTGAAACAGGATCTTCACCTCTCATCACTCACAAAAATCAACTCAGGATGGATGACAGACTTAAACCTAAGGCATTAAACTATAAGAATTCTGGAAGAGAATGTTGGAAAAACTCTTACAGACATTGGCCTAGGCAAAGAATTTATGAAGAAGACCCCAAAAGCAATCATGGCAACAACAAAAATAAATAAATGGAACCTGATCAAATCAAATGTCCTGGGTTTCTGCACAACCAAGGGAAAAAATCATTAGAATGAACAGACAACCTATAGAATGGGAGAAAATATCTGCTCGCTGTACATCTGATGATGGGCTTATAACTAGAATTTATAAAGAACTCAAGCAAATCAGCGAGAAAAAAATCAAACAACCCCACTAAAAAAGTGAGCAAAAGACATGAACAGAAACTTTTTAAAAGAAGACAGACTAATAGCCAACAAACAGATGAAAAAATGCTCAACATCTCTAATCATCAGGGAAATGCAAATCAAAATCACAAGTAGACATCTGAATACATTTTTACAGAGTATATTTCTAATTAGTCATTTTCAATATTACACTGCAAATCCATACACATTCAGAGATTATTTTAAAATACTCTTTGATTTACTACATAAAAGCTGCTATAGCTCTCATTTTTTTTTCTGTGACAATGTGGCATTAAAAAATTTCGCAAAATCTCCCCCATCATCACCAACCTTCTTTTTAGATCAGTACTGTGGGACAGGGTGAGAAATGAGAACATGTCACAAGTACATCCCAGTCAATCCAACATCTGTTATGTAAAAATATCTTATTCTAGGTGCAGATAGCAATTCAGTATTAATTAAGACATAACCTCTGCCCTAAAGACGATGCTGTTTAGTGGTGGAGGCTGAAATATGCACAATATCTGTATTAGAAGACAGTGTGTGAATGTGCAAATGCAGATGCAATTCCCAGAAGGTCAGAGAGTCACACAATAATCACAGAAGTGCTGCTTGTGCTGGCTGGGTGCCAAAGGCTGATTAGCATTTTGGCAGGTAGAAATGGAGAAGGGACTTCCAAAATTCGAGAAATAATAAGTAAAACTAAATGAGTGAATATTTACAATATGTTACAGGAGATAAGAAGTAGTCTGGTAAAAGTGGATTGTAATGTATCCAGCACTCAAGTTAACTTGGACCCAGACCTAGGAAGCCCTGCCTAAGCACCTCACACTATTTCTTGAAACTATGGCTGAACTGGACTTTATACATGTTCATTTTTATCTAATTTTGCTTTGTATTCTCTATAGAGAAAAATTTCAGAAAAAGTGAATAAAGTTATATGGGCATTTTTTTTTTTCAATTCAAAGGCTTAATTGAAGTTCCTAAGGGAAAAAAATGCAATCTTACAGCTTCCATTTGTTAATGAGAAAAGGCTATTGTTTCCTAACCCTCAAATTAATATTAAGGCCTTATTTCGTTTTAATGACATGAACTATTTTTTACTTTACAAAGGTAATTCTTGAATATATCGGTTAAAAATTTAAGCAATTACCATGCATATTGAGACATTTATGACAATATCTTTTCACAACTAATTCATTCTCATTTCATACCTAGAGGTGAAAAACATTTGATATGTATTCTGAGAGTATATATAGTGTATATTATACACACACATTTTCTTTATGTAAATTTGTCATAATATACATTGTTTTGCACCATGAAATTCTATTCACTTAATATTATTCCATTGCTCACTTTTCTGGTATTTACAAAACTCCCTAAACTGCTGCTTATAAGATATTCCTAGGAATATAGCTTAAAATTCAAGGTCTCTTCTCACCTTGCGTGCTTTCCTTATTTCAAGGCTCCTGTTATGGGTGTCAAATGCCTGAAACTTTTTTTCCAGTATTACAGCCATTTATGACAAAAGGGCAAATGAAAGTTATCACATCTCTCTTTCTTACTCTTCTTAAATAAAGAAAATTAACTACTATTTGTTTATGCAACATAATCTAGTTGTCAACAATTTCCACCCAAGTATATTACTACTTAATAAACTCTCAGATTACAAAATTAATTGCATGTTAAAAGCCCAGGAACACTCCATATTGTGGATGGAAATTCCTACTGTGATAGCCAATTGTTACTCAATTCTCATTTTTTCTCATTTCATTTCTCTTTCTGATTTATCTTCACATCAACCCCTTCTCCCACCAAGATCCTAAGTTTAGGCACTCTCTTCCAATATGGCTAGCATGCAAAGAGTCCTCTAATTCTTAAGTGTAATTTTCTTCTCTCCTTTCAAAAGCCCTTACATCTGAATTTCTCATCTCCCAGAAAATAGATTAGAGCTCTCCAGCTTGGTCAGAAGTTTAGGAGAAATGAGGGGAAATTCCCAACCCCAAATTCACTAAAATCCCATTTATGGTGAGGAGCCCTATTTGAGAAGCCTGCTGGGTCAGTTCAGAAGCAGGCATACTTTATGGAAAAATAATAGGAAAATTATTTACTGCAAATCATAGACTACATCAAAATTTTACTATTGTTTGTGATTTTATCCCAATTTTCCCTATTCCCTTCCCAAAGTTTATTAACCACTATTCCACTCTCTACTTCCATGAGATCAACGTTTTCAGCGTCCATATATAAGTGAAAACATGTGGAGTTCTGTTTTACCTACATCCTCACTAGCATTTGTTATTTTTTGACTTTTTGATCATAGCCATTATGAAAGGTATGAAGTGATATGTCAGTATGGTTATGCATTTATTTGCATTTCCCTGCTGATTAGTGTTATTGAATCTTTTTTTAATGTACTTTTTGGCCATTTGTATGTCTTCTTTTAAGTACTGCATATATCACTTGCTCATTTTAACCAGATTTTTTTCATTGTTGAGTTGTTTGAGTTCCTTGTATATTCTGAATATTAATCCCTTGCTAGATGAATGGCAAAATTTGAAACGTTGAATGTTGTCTCTTCACTTTGTTGACTGTTTCCTTTGCTGTGCAGAAGCTTTTTAGCCTGATGTGATCCCACTTGTCTGTTTGTGCCTCTGTTGCTTACTCTTCTGAGGTCTTACCCATAAAATCTTTGTGTAAACTATTATAATGCCCTAAAAAGTGTTTTTCCTATGTTTTCTTCTAGTACTTTCATAACTTGGGGTGTTAAATTTTAACCTTTAAGTGTTAAAATTTTAACCTAAAGTGTTAAAATTTAACACTTAAATTTTAACTCATTTTGAGTTGATTGCTATGTGTGGTGAGAGATGGGGGTCTAGTTTCACTCTTTTGTATGTGGATATCCAATTTTCCCAGCACCATTTATTGAAGAGACTTTCCTTTACCCAATGTATCTTCATGGCACTTTGTTGAAAACCACTTGGCTGTAGATATGTGGCTTTAGTTCTGGGTTCTCTATTCTGTTCCATTGGTCTATGTGTGCTTGACTTTTAATTAATTCAGTTCTGATTTTAATTCCATCAACAATTAAACACCTGTACTACATAACTTTGTGCTGATCCATTGTAAAAATTTCCAGATTAGTCACACAACATCCATTAAAGTTAATGGTATGACATGCTAATTCCCATGTGCCAGGATGAAAATTGCCCCATGACTCTTAATAACCCTTAAAATTCCCTACTTCTTATCCTTGCTACCAAATGTTAATAATCAGATTGTGCCACCTCCCAACAGCCCATACTTATATAAATAATATGTAAAAGAAATGAGGGTACAGTAGGAAATTTTTTCTGGGGGATCCAAACCATGTTACATTTTGAATACATAGGTATTAATCATAAAGCTCTGAGCTTATGCTGAATTAATGTATTGAAAATAACATTAATGTAAGATAATTCTTATATACTTTTAGGCAACACAAAGTTTAATTTGATTCAATTTTTAGGCCAGATTCTGTGTGATTAAGCAAAATGCTGATATTCTTACCAAAGAGACAAAATTGGCCATTTGGCTTATCAACATCTGTTTTGCTGATCTTCTTATAGACTTCTTGCATGTTTGTAATTTGGAAATGAAAACATTTCTCTTGAAAGCTTGGAGAAGAAAAGATATGTTACTTTATTGTTTTTATTTTTTATTTTACCACTTGAAAGTAATTTTGATATAATGCTTGAAGAGGAAATAATTGGAAATTATTGAATAATTCAGGCAGTTTTTATTAAATATAACATTTACTATTCTCAGCTACAGCTACTATTCTCTTCCCAATTCTCTACCCTATCATGACATATCCCATATTAAGGTGACCACTGGGGACCAATTCTTCATGTTTCCATCATCAAAACCACTCTGACATATTCCCTGCTCTACAAGAAGGTTGAACAGATGTACCCTCTGGCTCTGTCTCCAGCAAAGGATCTAGATGCTGACCTCCTGATAGCTCTTAGATTCCTCTGCTAACTAAAAGCAATTGCTAACAGATGCAAACATAATAGCCTTTAATATATTACACTATCAATCAATTGATAAAAACCCTATGGGTCAGTGGTTCTCAATGGGGGAATTGTTGCACTCTAGGGAAGATTAGTAATGTCTGGAGACATTTTGGATATCACAAATGAGGGGCATGCTCATGGCATTTAGTAGTTAGAAGTCAAGGATACTGCTGAGTGTCAAAATGCATGGGACAGCTTTGCATAATAAAGTATTACCTGATGCAAGATGCCATTCATGCCAAGGTTAAGAAACCCAACTTTAGACATAAAAATTATTATTTCTAAAATTACCCCAGGAAAGATTATAGAATATGTGTATAATAGATGAGGCTAGTCTAGGTTAACAAATCACTAAATGTGCTCATACTGAATATAGAAAATATCTTTTAGGGCAGAATATTTACTTCTATTTTTACAAAGACATTTATTTATTTCAGTGTTTGTTATGTTTGGGTCTTGTTCATCTGGTACTAAGCTTTGTGCTAAGCTTTGTGAGGACAAGGGCAAGATAAGGACAGTATCTGTTTTGATAAATATTATATTCTAGTGCCAGGTATAGGACCTACTACAAAGATGTCAATTTCAACTAACTCACAGCATTCCTGTGACATTTTTTATTTTCTTTTTAATTTTTAAAGATAGGTTTTACTAAATGTGAGTCCTTATTATAATCTCGATTTGCTAATCTAGTCTTAGAAGAGAAAATTTTGAAAAGAGTGTAACTGCCACCTAGGAGTCTTTGATTCTTCTAGAACAAAATGATTTGATTTGCCAATATTTGAAAAGACTATGTAAAGTTATAGTGGACAGGAGAGCAGGAATGACTTTCCTTACTGTATCTATTACTGTGAAAAGTGAATGATTTTTATTAGCCAAAGTTTTTTTAATGAATTTAAATTTATTGTTATAAAAATGGGTTATTATATTAATGGTATTTTCATTTACATGCATATCCATATGTGTTGGCCTATTATTCAAACAAATAACAATAATAACAACCTAAACAAGAAAATAGCAGGAGGGTAGAGAAGATATATATCTGGAATACTTCACTAAAATATTAATTGGATTAAAATGTTATGTTCTCCAAATTTACTCTTAAATTAGAAAAGTAAATAGTATGTACATATTAGTATATCATACTTATATATAATCATACCTACATATCATATATTCAGTTATATTCAATATTACATATTATATTATATAATTCTACATAATATAGTATATAATACAGATAAATAAAATAAACTTTTTGTATATAAGAAATGAAAAATAGAAAAATGAGGTTTATTGTAATATATTAATAAGAAGAATACTAAGAATCCATACTATCATTTTGAAATCTTAGAAAAGGTCAATTGATAAGCTCAAATTTTAAAAAGAATATTAATTATACTCAAATGCAGGAGTAAAGGGAAGTCAAGTAATCATGTGATGCTAGAGCTAAGAATATTAAATCATGTTTTCTAAAAATCAAAAACATAAAATGAGAAAAATGAGACCTTTTAAAATCTTATAACTTGAAAATTTGAAGGAAATTGTGATTTTTATGTTGACCCGATAAATAACTAAAGGAATATCAAAGTATATGTTATTAAAATATTTTAAGAGTGAGTATTTGGAGTAGGATTATAAAACAACATTGACATAAGCTGAAAATTACAGAATATGAGAAAAGAAAAATAGACAAACTAATGCTGTTCTATTATTGCATGTCTATGTCTTCCCTTATCACCAAATTGCAGTGTGTGAAAGTCATTTTTTGAAAGGATAATCAAAAATGTCACTGTTCAACTGCAACTTACTTTTTGAAATGTTCATATTTGAGAAAAGCAGAATTCTACTATATGGAGCCAAACAAACTATCACTAGAGCAAATAGACAACCGACAGAATGGGAGAAAATATTTGCATGCTATACATCTGATAAAGGGCTAATAACTAGAATCTATATAGTACTCAGGAAAATCAGCAAGAAAAAAACAAACAACCCCACTAAAAATTGGGCAAAGGATATGAACAGAAACTTTTCAAAAGAAGATAGACTAATGCCCAACAAACATGAAAAAAAGCTCAACATCTCTAATCATCAGGGAAATGCAAATCAAAACCACAATGAGATATCACCTAGCTCCAGTGAGAATGGCTTTTACTGAAAAGTCCCAAAACAACAGATGTAGGCATGGATGTGGAGAGATAAGAACACTCATACACTGCTAGTGGGACTGCAAACTAGTACAACCTGTATGGAAAGTAATATGCAGATTCCTCAAAAAACTAAAAGTAGAACTACCATTTGATCCAGCAATCCAACTACTGGGCATCTACCCAAAGAAAAAAAGACATTCTATAAAAAAGACATCTGCACTCAAATGTTTGTAGAAGCACAATTCACAATTGCAAAGATATGGAGACAACCCAAGTGCTCATTAATACATGAGTGGATTAATAAAATGTGGTATATGTATAACATCGAGTACTACTCAGACATTAAAAAAAATTATGAACTACCTATTGTATTATCCTGGACTGCACTGAAGCCCATTCTTATAAGTGAAGGGTCACAAGAATGGAAAAACAAACACCACATATACTCACCATTAAATTGGTACCAATTGATCAACAGTAGTGTGCACATATGGGAAGTAACATTCATCAGGTGTCAGGCAGGTGGGAGGAGGAAGCAGGGCATGGGCAAATCTATACCTCATGGATGCGGTGGACGCTGTCTGTGGTATGGGCACGCTTGCAGGCAATGCAAAAGCACTTTATGTAACCAAAGCATTTGTACCCCTGTAATGCTCAGAAATTAAAAAAAAAAAAGTTGGCATGGACATAACTATCACAGCATAAATAAACAGGTAAATATGGCTAATAGCTATATTTCAGCCAAATTCAGAAGATTTCATACTGTCTTTTAAATTTTCCTGGATGCAGACTAGCTTTCTGAAGAACTGAAGCCTACATTTGAGTCAATTATGGAATGGATAGAATAATCTTCCACTAGCTAACAATCAGGCCAGAACTAAAAATAATATTATTTGGAGCCTCAAGTTAGCTCTACCATTTTCATGTAAAGCATTAAAAAAAAAAAAAAAACAGGGATAGCAAAGGAAAAAGACAAAAAACAATTTAAAAACACATCCATAGGTCATCCAAATTATGAAATTATCAGACATAGTCTATGAAATAAATATGATTAGCATGTTAAAGAAAATATTTAGGGTAAAGCATTGGTAACTATAAAAATACCATATTGAAAGTCTACAACTGAAAATACAATAACTGAAATTATGAAATGAATGTATCTTAAAATCTAATAAGATACAACTGAAAAGGAAATGGGTGAGTTGGAAGGTCAGATAGAAGAAAATGACACTTTTAAAGAAGTGAAAAGCAGTAACAATTAGCCAAAAATATTGGTATATGTATACCATGCAGTACTATTCAGCTATAAGAAATAACAGTGATATAGCACCTCTTGTATTTTCCTGGATAGAGCTGGAACCCATTCTACTAAGTGAAGTATCCCAAGAATGGAAAAATAAGCACCACATGTACTCACCAGCAAATTGGTTTCACTGATTGACACCTAAGTGGACATATAGGAATAACACATATTGGGTGTTGGGCAGATGGGAGGGGGGAGAAGGGGGTGGGTATATACATACATAATGAATGTGATGTGCACCGTCTGAGGGATGGACACGCTTGAAGCTCTGAGTCCAGGGGGGAAGGGGGAGAAAGGCAACACACGTAACCTAAACATTTGTATCCCCATAATATACTGATATTTAAAAAAAGAGTAAAGGTAAAATGTGTCACTTAGAGGAAATTATATAGTTGGTCACCAGGAAAACTTACTCAAGAATATACTAGTTTGCATTATTTGGGTTGAAAAATAATAACTATAAGTAAAAGTTCTGGTATGCAGAAAGGAAAGATAAATAGAGGGCTGCCTTAGTATGTAGATAATTAGTTTTATACAAGAACAATATAGCACAAATATTTTTATCTTTCTCTGTCTCCATCTATCATCTATGTATCTAAATACATAACAACTGTAGTTCATAAGGTAGGAAGGCATAAATATAAGTAAAATATTTTAAGATCAATGATATGCGAAGTAAATTATAAAATAATTTCTTAGTGTTAGATAACAGGAACACAGATTGCACTTTCTAGAGTAATCAATAAACAATAGTGGAAGAATGTATAGTTAATGAGCTAACACAGTGAAAATATATAAACAAAAAGTCAAAGAAGGAGAATAAAATAAACGAACAAGAGAAAAACAAGTAAAAAGTAAATGCAAAATAGCATATCTAATCTCAAATGTCAGTAATCATTAATACATTAGAAGTAAGCAGATTAGGTGGGACTACTAGAATGATTTAATGAGAAGCTCTGCAAATTTCACCAAAGGCAATGATAAAATTGACAAAATTTCAAAAACAATCATTTAGGACTCTAGAAAGTGTATTTTTAATAAACTAATTAAACAAAATGAAATAAACAAAATTAGCATGAGTTTTTGATACTCAGTTTAAAGAAGGTATGACATTACATTTGTGATGTAGCAATTTGTTCACCAAACTTAACTACACTAAATAGAAACCTCTGGGTCTATGTATAAGGTTGCTTCTTAGGTCATCTATTAACCTTGTTGCATTGAGCTCAGGAGAGGAAATTCAAATTCACCTTTGTAACCTCATGTTGGTAGCTCCAGGATATAGTACATCTTTCTCACAGTCTGCTGAGTTCTCAGAGCAACCTAATGATGCCTCCTACTGGTCTGAAAGCCAAATAGATAATTGACTATAAAGCAAAATGCTTGTAAGATGCAGAATGAAAGAAAGCTAACATTTTTGAAAGCTAGCCTGGACAATGGAGGCTTCTTTTGAACTGAAACGATTATTACAGACGGATAAGATCTCTTGAAGAAAATAGTAGGCTGGGCTTGATAGGGCCCTATGTATAAAAAGGAAATATCTAAAATGTGTGTAATAGTGTAATTATGTTCATAGATGTTTTACTTCTATGTTTTTCTAAGTTTTCTTACCCATTTGCATTTTTTTAAATGTAAGACAGCCTAAAGAACACATTTGGCTTCATTAAAAGGCAACAAAACCTAGAAAAGCAAATGAAATGGTATTACTAGCCAGAAGCTATGAATTTTAAATTCAGGCCTAAATGTATTTTAGAATAAAATATTTTATTTTAGTAAAAAGAAACACACATTTTTTGAAAGACAAAGAAGTACTTCTATATATATTTTTGCATAAAAAATTTGCTTCCACAGTAGTAGTGATTTGGTGAAGCAGGTGTTGTGATAAACTTGGGGTCCCGCAGCAATTACTGTGTAGTCAGCTGATAGAGAAAGAATGACAAACAAAGAGTCAGAAGGAGAAAATGTGTCAAGGTCATGTGAGAACTACTGTGAATATGGATGAGAGCAAAACGAGTAGCCACAGTAGCAGGACTGACAGCCATAGTGCACATACCACTGTCTAGTGGTAGCTGAGAGAATGAAAGCTGGCCTGGCACTTAATTCTGAGCCTGGGAGATAGCTAAAATTATGTGCTCTGTGTTCACTAATTTCCTCATTTTTCCCATAAGAATTAATATATATTTTTATAAACTGTGTATATATAAAAAAATATATGCATGTTTTTTTAAACAATAGCTAACATTTGTTGAATCTTGAAAATTTTCAGGCACTTTTGAAAGAACTTTATATTTATGTTTCATAGCAACACAACAAAGTGGTAAAGCTCTTTATCCCCATTGTAAATACAAAGGAATTGAGTGAAAATGAGATAAGTGCTTGACTAATGTTTCACATTTACAAACTATAAGAACTGGAATTAGACAATAAGATATCTGAAAGCAGAATGAGTACTTTAAAAATCAAGGACTCTTCTGGCAATCTTTTTTTTATTAAGGAGTACAAGCGTTTTTATTACATGGATATCTTATATAATGCTTAAGTCAGGGCTTCTGGTGCATCCATCATGAGAATAGTGTTCATTGTACCCAATAGGTTGAGTTTTTATCCCACACTCAACCTCGTGCCCTCACTTCTTTTTGATTTCTCATGTCCTTTACATCACTTTATGTCCATGTGTACACATCATCAATATTAACTCCCACTTATTAATGAGAACTTTTGGTGTTTGGTTTCCCATTCCTGAGATACTTCACTTAGGATAATGGTCTCCGGTTGCCTCCATGTTGCTGCAAGAGACATTATTTCATTCATTTTTATGGCTGAGTTTTACTCCATGGTGTCTGTGTGTGTATCACATATATACACACATATATACACACATATATAGCACATTTTCTTTATCCACTCATGGATTGAAGGACACTTAGGTTGAGTCCATACTTTTGCAATTGTGAGTTGTGCTGTGATAAATATTCTAGTGCAGGTGTCTTTTTGATAAAATGGCTTCATTTCCATTGTATCTAGCAGTGGATATCTAGCAATCTTATTTTAAACTTTCCTTTGGTCATTCAACACATAACTATTGAGGCATAATCCTCAGTGTGTGGACACATTAGTGAAAAAAATTAACACAATTCCTGCTGCTATAAGAAGGGGTACCTAAGAAAATAATTTAACTTTAAAAATTTTGATATACAAATTGACAGCAAATATATAGCAATAAAATGCAAATTAAATTTATGTTAAGATACTACTACACACATACTAAAATGGCAAATGCTGTCAAGAATATGGAGCTCCTGATCTCGGCTTTTTGGCTAAGATCAAGAGAAGAATATGGAGCTCCTAAAATTCTTATATTGTGCTTCTGGGAGTATAACATGGACAATCAGGAAAACCTTTGTTTATCTTTTATGGAGTCAAATTTATTCCTATCCTATGATTCAAGAGTTCCTGGGTATTTACTAAACAAATGAAAACATATACCCACATATATATACATACACACTTGTGAAGACTATTCCTAGGAGTTTTAGTTTTGTAACCAAAAGTGCATCAAGAGCAGAATAGATGAAACACATCCATATAATGGAAGACCATTCAGTCATTAAAATCCCAAACTACCAATACAAACAACAACACAAATGAATCTTAAAATTATTTACAAGAATCAAAACACAAAAGAGTCGATATATATGGATAATACGGATAATTTCTTTATCTGTTCATTTATCAATGGGCACTTAGGCTGTTTCCATATGTTGGCTTTTATAGATAACGTTGCAATGAACGTGAGAGGGTAGATCTCCCTAATAAAGTGCTGACCTAATTTCCTTAGATCTAAAAGGCATAAACTTTAAGATCTTTTGCATGTTTGAAAGGATCAATAAAGCACTGCTTTAAATCTTTCTAGTTCTTAACAAATGGTTTTACATTCACGAACACACGCATGGTTTCATCTTTTCCCTGAGACCATGTTAATCTAACAATGGCGTGGATTTGATACTTGTAGTGAATATCACTCTTATTTTTTTTCTTTGTTTTTTTTTTATTTCAGCATATTATGGGAGTGTAAATTTTAAGGTTTCAAAAAATTCCCTTGCCACCCTCCCCTCACAAGTCTGAGCTTCAAGTGTGCCATCCCCCAGACAATGCACATCTCACTCATTATGTATGTATATACCCATCTGCTCCCCACCCCTCCCATCTACCCAATACCCTATTAATGTAATTCCTATATGTCCACTTAGGTGCTGCTCAGTTAATACCAATTTGCTGGTGAGTATATGTGGTGCTTGTTTTTCCATTCTTGGGATACTTCACTTAGTAGAAAGTCTTCCAGCTCTATCCAGGAAAATACAAGATATAGTATATCATCATTGTTTCTTAGAGCTGAATAGTAGTCCATGGTATACATATACCACATTTTATTAATCCACTCATGTATTGATGAGCACTTGAGTTGTTTCCAAAGCTTTGCAATTGTGAATTGTGCTGCTATAAACATTTGAGTGCAGGTATCTTTTGTATAGAGTGTCATTTGATCTTTTGAGTAGATGCCCAGTAGTGGGATTGCTGGATCAAATGGTAGATCTACTTGGATCGCTTTAAGGTATCTTCATATTGCTTTCAATAGAGGTTGAACTAATTTGCAGTCCCACCAGCAGTATAGGAGTGTTCCTATCTCTCTGCATCCATGCCAACATTTATTGTTTTGAGACTTTTTGATAAAGGCCATTCTTACTGGAAATAAGTGATATCTCATTGTGGTTTTGATTTGCATTTCCCTGATGATTAGAGATGTTGAGCATTTTTTCATATGTTTGTTGGACATTATTCTGTCTTCTTTAGAAAAGTTTCTGTTCATGTCCTTTGCCCACTTTTTGATAGGGTTGTTTGATTTTTTTCTTGCTGATTTTCGTGAGTTCTAAGTAGATTCTAGTTATCAGCCCCTTATCAGATGTGTAGGATGTGAAAATTTTCTCCCATTCTGTGGCTTGTCTGTTTGCTTTCATGACTATTTCTTTGGCTGTGCAGAAGCTTTTCAATTTGATCATGTCCCATTTATTTATTTTTGTTGCTGCTGTGATTGCCTTTGGGGTCTTCTTCATAAATTCTTTGCCTAGGCCGATGTCTAGGAGAGTGTTTCCAACATTTTCCTCTAGAATTCTAATAGCTTCATACCTTAGGTTTAAGTCTGTTATCCAGCACGAGTTGATTTTTGTGAGAGGTGAGAGGTGAGAGGTGTGGATCCTGCTTCAGCCTTCTACAAGTGGCTATCCAGTTTTCCCAGCACCATTTATTGAATAGCGATTCTTTTCCCCAGTGTATGTTTTGTCTGCTTTGTCAAAGATTAGATGGCTGTATGAGAATGGTTTTATATCAGGGTTCTCAGATCTGTTCCACTGGTCAATATTCCTATTTTTGTGCCAATACCAAATTGATTTAATTACTACAGCTTTGTAGTATAGTTTGATATCTGGCATATTAATACCTCCCATTTTGTTTTTGTTGCCTAGAATTGCTTTTGATATACGGGGTCTTCTCTGGTTCCAAACGAAGTGTAAAATTATTTTTTCTATATCTGTGAAGAATGCTGATGGGATTTTAATAGGTATTGCATTGAATCTGTAGATCAGTTTGGGTAGTATAGACATTTTAACAATGTTGAGTCTGCCGCCCCACGAGCATGGTATGGATTTCCATCTGTTTACACCCTCTACTATTTCCTTCCTCAGTGTTTCATAGTTCTACCTGTAGAGGTCTTTTACCTCCTTAGTTAAGTATATTCCTAGGTACTTTATTTTCTTTGTTGCTATTGTGAAGGGTATTGAGTCTTTGATTTGGTTCTCAATTTGATTGTTGTTGGTGTATATGAATGCCTCTGATTTCTGTGTATTGATTTTGTATCCTGAGACTTTACTAAATTCATTTATCAATTCTAGGAGTCTCTTGGTTGAATCCTTGGGATTTTCTAAATATAATATCATATCATTAGCAAACACTGAAAGTTTGATCTCTTCTGCCCCCAGTTTGGATACCTTTGATTCCACTTTCATGTCTCATAGCTACAGCCAGGACTTCCAGCACTATGTTGAATAGAAATGGAGATAGTGGGCAACCTTGCCTAGTTCCAGTTCTAAGTGGGAATGCTTTTAATTTTTCCCCATTCAGTATGATGTTGGCTATGGGTCTGTCGTATATGGCTTGTATCATTTTTAGGTATGTCCTTTCTATGCCTATTTTATTAAGTGTTCTTATCATGAAAGGGTGTTAAATTTTGTCAAAAGCTTTTTCTACATCTATTAAAGGAATCATATGGTCTTTCTTTTTGCTTCTGTTTATGTCTTATTTTGAAAGTCTTCTCTCTGGAAAGATTGTAGGTGAGGAATGGTTTTATGTTTGAGCCCTATAAGTCCTGGCTGCCTATATTCCTCTAAATTCTGTTTCAAAACTGGATCATTTGTTCTTAAGTTCATCTCTTTTCCTCAAATTTAAAAATAGGAATCTAGAAAAAGCCCTATTGGCATTTCCATCACTGCTTGGAAATCTTCTCTGCTAGATCATGGAATTCATTAAGTACAATTCCTATTTTCCATGCTACTATAGGCAACAGTGTTGCCAAACATCTACCATAGCATGAGAAGAATAAGGCCCCTACCCTCCAAATTCCAATAGCATGTTCTTCAGTTTCCCTAAACTCTCATTTCTTCATATGCTTGAGGCTTCTGCTACCAAAATTCTCAAAGATTTTTTAGCTCCCATCTTCTACCAAGTCCCAGATTCAATGCCACACATTTTATTTATTTATTTATTTAACTTTTATTTTATCATATTATGGGGGTACAAATATTGTTAGGGTTACATATATTGCCCCTGCCATTCCTCCCTCCACCCCCCACCTTACCAAAACATCAAGCGTGCCCTACCTCCAGGTGGTGCACATCACGCCTATTTTGTAAGTATATATCCTTCCTCTCCTCCCCCCTCCCATCTGTCCACCACCTGATAAAAGTTTTTTTTTTTCTTTTTTTGAACTTTGGGTTACATTGTATATCTTTTGCCTTTCCCTACCAAGAGTTAGAGGTATTCCTCACACACACACAATGCTCGCCACAACCCTAAGATGTGTACATTTTAGTTTGGTTTGTTTGTGGGTTTTTTAAATAGAAGCATTCCACTTCTAGATATTGAATTTTGTTTTGTATATTATTACTATGAAATAAATTACCCCAAAATTAACAAATTTAAATAACAGTTTTTTGCATATAATGTTGTAAATTAAAAATTTGTAAATGGTCAGTTGGCCAGTTCTTACTTGCAGTTAGCATGTAGTTAAAGTCAGATGTTGGCTAGGACCCTTGTTAACAGAAAGATGAATGAACTTGGTAGCCACAGTGGCTCTCACATATGATTTGCAGTTGATACCAGTAGCCTGCTGGGTGTTCATCTAGGCGATCTTCTAGAGCACCTATGTCTGACCTCTCTGGCATGATTGCCTTAGGAAAGTTTGTGTTTCTTATATGTCAGATCACTTCCTCTAGAGATCAAAAAGCCCACAGAACTATAGAATTTGCATGATCTTTTCTGCCCTAGTTTCAAAAGTTAATGGCTTCTGCTGCATTCTCTTGGTTAAAGTTCTTCCAGATTCAAAGGGAAGGGTATAGATACCACTTTTCAATAGGAGGAGTCCCAAAGAATTTGCAATCTTATTTTAAAACTATCATAGGATAAACAAAATTATAATGCAGTCAGACTTCCTAAATATAGTTTCTCTGATAACAGCTTCACTTTTGATACTTTTGAGATTTTCTGTATTTACTTCCAATATAGCAATGGTGCTGCATTATTCCTTAGGGTTTCATTGATTTATAAATTTCTATTTATTAAATGGTAATTAGAAGTTGTCTGGCAATTTGTATTTTTCTCTGTCTCTCTTTTCATTCTTATACTGTTCCCAACAACAATCAAAGAAAAATAGGAGGTATTTTTTATTATTTCTGGACACTTACAGATTATTTTTCATCAATGTTTGACATAAATCCTCTTCTTTGACACCTTAATTTGTTTGTGACTATGAAGAATTGTTTATGACTTCATTCCTTGGGATGTATGTTCTTTAACTGTTTTTGTTTGTCCACTTGCTTGTTTTATAATCTATGCTATATTCCCATATTGGCTTATTTGCAAAAGTTACTCAGCATTGACTAATACAAGCTGTTTTCTTGAGCTTAGTCATGTGTAGATTGAGTGAGTACAGGAATAGGGGGCTACTATTAGCTGCCTAACCCTTTCAACCATATATATTTTCTTTTATCTTGGTTAATGCACTTAGTATTTTTGTTCAGTATGTGAATGTGGGAAAGTCAGTTTGTAATAAGTAAGCTTTAACTGTGTTATTGCTATTTCATTTGAAATTATATTTTATATTGTTCTATTGTATTAAGGACAACTTCAAGTCAATCTCCTTCCTCTTAAAACTCTCTCATTAAATGTGGATGTGACTGTTTCAGTCAAGTAGCTCTGTTATCAGGATTCATGTGTTCTGGGATAAATTGTCTGTATTGGTGGAGCTTACCCCATGGTGATCTTTTAAAAAGATGCATACAACTATTCTAATCTACAATTAATTATTTCTGCCTCAATGAACTTTCCTCCATTCTGTTACCAGTGTCACCTGATACAACTTAGATAATTACCCAGCCAATGTTCCTGTGAATTTGCAGGGAGAAAATAAGCAGTTTTTGAAAATGTCATTAATTCTAATGGGTCACTTGGGTCAAAGTCAGAAAATCACTACTTTAACTTGGACCAAACAGTGTGCCCTTGAGATCTAAAACAGTTAATGCAATTTCCCTTACTTAAAATTAACACTGGGATTTAGCACACTTGAGAATCTCTGTGGCAAATTTCCAGTTGGCAATAAATAATACTCTTGGTTTCACTCCTACTTAAGCAAATCACGCAAGGGCAATATATTTAGATGCTGACTGGCTATTTCCTTTGTTTCTAACTAAGTGAGTTTTGACCCTGAGTAACCAGTGTCAGAGTGCACATTAGAGAACAAAAATTTGGCAGAGGCATACAGCAATGATGCAGATAAATTTTAAACTTAAAGTAGGTCAAGGGCAATCTCGTCTTGTGCTCACATGTCACTATCTTTTTCTGGTCACACTTGGGAAAAATGGTTAGCAGTCAACAGTTATTTAGAAACAAATGCATAATATGTGAATGATCCACACGTTGTTGAAACTAAATTCTCCCCTCATCTAGTATTCATAACACTTTGGTTCTATCTCTTATGACTGTGATAACTTTATAACATATATTTCATCTTCTGTATCCTTGTGCAGACTTGTTTTAAAATCACTTTAATAAAATAGACATGTTATGATATCAGATTCTCTAAAAAATATATAACTTTGAGGTTATATAAATGAATCTATAGAAGAAGATAGAAAATTCCTCTAATAATTTAGTAAAGTCAAAATTGATTGATTATCCAATAGTGATAATTATGCTACAAAGAAAGGAGAGTTAAACTTCCTAATAAATACAGACACCAAAATCCTAAATAAGTTTGTTAGCTGTTTAAAAATAAGAGTATAGATGTCTTTAGAATGTCTTATGCTCTTTTGGGTAGATGCCCAACAATGCTATTGCTGGGTCAAATGGTATTTCTATTTCTAGCTGTTTGAGGGTATCTCTAAATTCTTTTCCACAAAGGTTGCACTAATTTGCAGTCCCACCAGCAGTGTAAGAGTGGTCCTGTCTTTCCACATCCTAGCCAGCATTTGTTGTTTTGGGATTTCTTGATATAGGGCATTCTCACTGGGGTTACTGTCAATTCATGAGTGGATAACTAAAATGTGGTATATGCTCACAATGGAATATTACTCAGTTTTAAGAAACAATAGTGAGCTAGCACCGTTTATGCTATCCTGGATTAAGCTTAAACCCATTATTCAAAATCAGGCGACACAAGATATGGCAAATGGGCTCCACATCTACTCGCCATCAAATTGGTATTGACTGATTAAAACTATGGTGTTCGAATGGTGGTAATGTTCACCAGGGATTTCGGGGGGAAGGGGGAGACCCACATCTTAGGGATGTGGTGAGCATTTTGGAGGGGAAGGGCATACCTCCAACCCTTCTTAGAGAGAGCCAAAGATATACAATGTAACCAAAATGTCAAACAAACAAACAAACCTTTTATCAGGTGGTGGGCAGGTGAGAGGAGGGAGGAGGAGAAGGGTGTGTACTTACATAATGTGTGCTTGGTGCGCACCACCTGGGGATTGGACACGCTTGAATCTCTGGCATGTCAGGGGGGAGGGAGGGGTGGCAGGGACAATATTTGTAACCCTAACAATATTTGTACCCCCATAATATGATGAAATGAAAGGGAAAAATAAAAGAAGAGTATATCTAAATACTTTATGACCAAGTTTGGTTAATTCCAACAATGTAACACTAACCAAATCTATCAATGTGAACAGTTATACCATAAATAACAGAATTCAAGATATTATTATTACAATTATAGATACTTAAAAAGAGATTCATAAAGTTTTGTAGTTATTACCAACAAAACTCTGAAATTATTTCATCAAAAAATACCAAATATTATGCTAGATGTTGACATTAGAAAACCATTCCAATTAAAATCAACAATAGATGAAGTGCCTAAAACTGTGATTCAACATTAACTTACAGGTTAAACCAATTAATATTCAAAGAACTCCAAGAGTAAGGCTCATAATATCTGATATATCAAGATCATGAAGGATTTTATTATAAAAATAATCTTTTCTATGTCAAAAGTGTGTGGGAGCTTTATGTTAATATTTTCTAAATTTTTGCCTATACCTAATATTTTCCCTTTTACTAAGACCTCTGCTAAGAGGATTTGGGCATAAAAAGTATATATTGATTAAATTTAACAATGGCCCTGTCATGCTGTGATAGTAGTCGTAAATTTTTTATAGAATCTGACAGAATCCAAAATACTGACTTTCAAAGCTCAAAATTGTAACAGGTAAAAATATTACCCTTTTTGTATCAACACAATCTTGGGAGCAAATAAAAGAAATACCATGGTGACTCTTTAGGAGTATTGTCAGGATACCTTAATAATGAGACGACCATGGTACACATTGTTTTACTTTGTAGGCTCATTATGGGTGTCCTCAGGAAGGCTGTTTTGCCTCCCAACACAAACCTTTTATGGCTAGATTAAGGAAAACAGTTATACTTTTGAAAATGAATGAATACATGGAAAAGACTCTGTTAATACATGCCAGTCACATAGAGAATCACATGCCTCTTTTGTACTATAAACTTCAAAAATCAACTATTTCTGATCATGAAATTAATTCATAGTCCATGTAGAGAATTTGAGAAGTATCAAAATGTAAAATAATCAAATAAACAAAAGTCCTCCAATTAAAAAAAACAGTGACAAGTATTAATGATAGTTTAGATTTTTATTTTTTTCTAATAATTTTCTAATATATTTTTCTAAAAATATTTATATATTTCACATTACTTATATAAAATGACTATGTTTTATGCATATGTATTGAATATGTAAATATGTATATATACCATTGAAAATTTGGATTTATTTTATCCTTTCTCTGATACATTTACATAAAATATATATATTCTTATACTATCTATCCTTATATATTCATATTGTATCACTTTATAGTTAACATTATTATATATCAATTTCTATCTTTATAATATTTATTTTTATTACAAATTAAGATTTTCTAATATATTAAAATTATTCAAACATCTTAATAACTATGATATCGTATTACAATTGAATTTATTTTCATGGGCTTATTAGAAATATCATATTTGATGTTAATAAAAATAATAATTCCTCTTTTCTAACAATTATAAATATTTAATCATTTTTTTCTTATTGCTATGGCTATACACTTTCACAGCACTAGTATGCCCTAAAGGTGAAAATTAGCATCTCTTTTATATCCCTAACCATGATGGTATAGACCTTGTGCTTTACTAGTAAATTAATGATGTGGCTTATACTAAAATGAAAAATTCAATATCATGTTAAGGAAATATCCTCTTATCCATAGCAAGATTTTATCAGTAACTAGCACTGATTTCTATCGAATATCTTTATTATATATCAGCACATTTTACACTAGTTTTGTTAAGTAATTATTATATTTAAAAGATAATTTACTGATCAACTATTGTTTTGCAATAGAGGGATAGTTTCTTTCAATTATACTGAAATATTATTTAATTTATTTTGGATTTGATTTGATAGAATACATAAAACATTTTTACTTCAAGTTTAGGACTGTGATTGGTTTAAATTAGTATTGTCCAGTTTTCCGACCACAACGATAAACCTATGAAACACTAACTTAAAAGGCATTTGCTTATGTAATGATTTTGAAAAATTCTACATAAAATTTCTCAATGTACATTAGCATATGCAAGGCTCTTAAAGTTTCAGTGAAATCATGAAATAAATTTATTCAATTTTATTCAACTCAGAACATTCCACATTTATTTGAACACGGCATTTTTTTTCTGAACAACTACTAAGAAATTGCTTTGTGCTATTCAGAACATATTTTGGAAATACTGGCTTAAAGAATTAATTGTTAGTATTTCCCTAGTTTTTTAAAAATGATTGGTTATCTTTCTACTAAATACTTTAATGTTTGATACTACCTTTAGACAAAATAGATGCTATTCCTTATTTTTTCTCATGTTGAATTTTTCATGGAATGAACGTATCAGTTTTGGCTGTCTATTCCCTTTTCACTGAAATGTTCCTGGCAAAAAGATGAATCTTTATTAAGGAAAATAGATTCTAACAAAATAGCACAAAAGGGAAAAAATTAACAAAAAAGACATAGCATAGGCAAAATAACTCACTTTATTTTGGAAAATATTATATGTTTTAAAAGGATAAAAGTTATAAATAACTATTGCAGAAATTAAAATGTTATTGAACTTTAATTTATAACTCACTTTAACATACAGCTTAACATTTAATCCCCACAATAAATATATAAGATAAATTTATGTTCATAGAGGGGAGATGACTTTTCCAAAGTTTAGTCACTTAGTCTAACTGGCCCTTACTACATCATCATGTTTAGATATATGTATCTTATTATATAACACTATTAAGAGAAGAAAGTGTGGCAGGGACAGCAAACACCATATTTTCTACAAACTGTTTCCTCTTACTAGTCATAAAACTATTTTCCCAGCCCCACTGTCAGTGAACTTGGGGGCAAAATGACTGAGTTCTGGACAATGGAAATATGTTTAAAAGTTAGCTAAAAACTCAGACTGATTCTTTGAAATATTCTGTACATTTCTTTATCCCTTAAAGGGACTGAACTCAAGGAGCCACTGCTTGAAGGAGAATGAAAAGGAAATGGTTCAGTACTAATATGATGATAAAAAAATAAACTTTCAGGCCGGACACGGTGACTCACACCTGTAATCCTAGCACTCTGGGAGGATTGTGGAGGCACTCGAGGCAGGTGGATTGTTTGAGCTTGGGAGTTCGCGACCAGCCTGAGCAAGAACGAGACTCCGTCTCTACTAAAAATAGAAAGAAATTAGCTGGACAACTAAAAATATATAGAAAAAAATTAGCCAGGCATGATGGCACATGCCTGTAGTCCCAGCTACTCAGAAGGCTGAGGCAGAAGGACTGCTTGAGCCCAGGAGTTTGAGGTTGCTGTGAGCTAGGCTGACACGATGGCACTCACTCTAGGCCAGGCAACAAAGTGAGACTCTATCTCTAAATAAATAAATAAACAAACTTTCATTATGTTAAATCTCTAAAGTTTGAAAGTTGTTGGTTAAAGAAATTAGAGTTAAATTTTCTAAAAAGTACTGGGACCTATCTCCTATCTGTTTGGAATTAATTTAAGCCTTGATACATTTTTTCTGCTTCCCTTCAATTAATGCATTTTGAGAGTTTGAAAATCAAATGCCTGCTTTCAAACTTTTTATGGGAAGGTATTTAGGATTAATTGAGAATTAGATTAATTTACAGTTTTTTTAAAAAATATTATCAATGAATAATTTGAAGTACTGAGTATTTTCAATAATTAGATATAAAACAAAAATAATAAAGAAATAAATTTTAAAGGCAATGATTTTTTAATTGAACTGACAAATATAAAGACAATTATTTGAACCCCTCAGATATTTAAAGCTAAGCTATATGTTTTCAGTCTTTTATTTTAAGGTTGAGAGTGTAAAAAGTCTCAAAATTTTGGCAAAATGTATTGGCAAATGAATATCGAAAAAGCCTCCTTTACAAAACTCTTCAAGTTAATTGTTCTTGTTATAATTCTTATGTATGATTACAAATTGTTTTTATGATTATAAATTGAGTTAATACATTAGAGTACACATACCACAATTGCAAAATTTGAGATATAAAGTTAAATCCTATTAAAGGAAATGTTTTAAAGACTGTTAACTGAATGTAAAAAAGAAACCTAGATAAGAAAATGTCTAACGTTTTGGTAAAATATGTAATTCCCTCATTTATAAGACTATATTAACATAGTTGTTTCCATAATCATATATTCTAGAAAGAAGTGACTTTTTCTTGACTTAAATTCCATACTAGTTATTGAAATCCTTTGTTGTTAGGAAAATGGGCTTGCTGATGAATCTGTATCTCTCCACTGCCACTTTTAATTCTCCCTTTATAGCCAACTCCATGGTGAAATGGCATCTTCAAAAAAAACCTGCAGCCAACATTATACTTAATAAGGACACACTGAAAAGTCTCCACCTAAGATCAGGGAAAAGGAAAGGATATCTATCTGCTTCCCCCATTCAATTTCGAACCTTATTGCATAGTACAGAATTAAAGACTCAGTGATACTGGCAGAGGAATGCACAGGGAGATCAATGGAACTGAAAAGAGAACTCAAAATAGACCAACGCAAGTATGCTCACCTGATATTTGACAATGGTGCACAAACAATTCAAGGAAGGAAAGATAGTCTTTTTAAGATATGGTGCTGGAGAAATTGCCTTCCGTAGGCAATAAATAAATAAATACTCTCAACCTAAATCTCACACCATTTATAAAAACTAACTCAAAATGGATCAAAGACTTAAATGGAAAATGTAAAACTATAATATTGCTCCCAAAAAGCATAGGAGAAAATATATGGCATCAAGAGCTTCTAGATTTAACATCAAAAGTGCAATCCATAAAAAATGTTGATATAATGCACTTCATCAAAATTAAAAGAAAAAAACACTTTTGTCTGTAAAAGAAAGATCATGTTAGAAAGATAAAAAAAGAAAACAAGCTACAGAGCTGGAAAGAATGTTTGCAAACTACCTATCTGACAAAAGGCTAATATCTGTAATAAATAAAGAACTCTTAAAATTCAATAGTTAAAAATAGCAAACAGCCCAATTGGAAAATGAGCAAAAGACATTTCACAAAAGAATATATACAGATGGAAAATAAGCCCATGAAAAACTATTCAATATAATGAGATAACAGAAAGATGCAAAATAGAACCACAATGTGATATCAGTACACCATTATCAGAACGGCTAAAATAAAAAATAGTGACAACACCAAGATGCCAAGAAACTAGATCCCTCATACATTACTGATGGGAGTATAAAATGGTATAACCACTTCAGAAAATGGTTTGGCAAATTAAGTAACTAAACATGTGACTACTATACAAAGCAGCTATTACATCTGGGATTTATTGTGAGAAATGAAGACATATTCACCCAAAAACCTTAATGTTTACACATTCAGTATACATTCATACATGAATGTTTACAGAAGTTCTGCTTGTAATCACCCAAAACTGGAGATGACCTAGTCGTCCTTCAGCAGCTGAATGGTCAAATACATTATAATGCAGCCATATCATGAAGTACTATACACCAATATAAAGGAATAAACTATTGATATACATAAAAATGTAGGTGAATTGCCAGAAAATTATTCTGAGTTGAAAGAAGCCAATCCCAAATAGCTACAGTTATATGTCATATGATTCCTTGTATATATCATTCTTGAAATGACAAAATTACAGACATGGAGACCAGATTAATGATTGTTAGGGTTTAAGGGAGTAGATGTGGAAGAGAAACTTCTGTGGCTATAAAAGACATCATTGATGGATATGTGATGGAAATGTTTTGTGTTTTGAGTGTTTCAATGTCAATATCCTGGTTGTTGTACATTATATATTGTATCTCTCTGTATTATTTCTTATACCTACATGTGAATATACAGTTATTATAAAATAAAACATGTAATCAAAAAAAATGTAATGAGTTAAAATTGCAAGTGTTGGCCAATTAACACCAAATTAGATAGCAAGGTTGGTAAAATATGATTCAATGAGTAAACAAAACACAGTTAAAATGTAGCAGACTTTTGGTAAATTTGAACTTTCAACATGTTTTGTTTGACCAGAAAAATATTTTGAAAAAGAAGACTGTGTTAGATTGTTAGGGATGCCATAACAAAATACCACAAATTGGGTGTCTTGAACAACAGAAATGTATTTTCTCACAGTTCTGGAGGCTACAAGTTCAAGATTAAGATGTCAACATTTTTTTGGTTTTTACTGAGCCCTCTCTCCTTGGCTTGCAGGTGTCTGCCTTCTTGTTGTGTCCTCACCCCTTTGTCAGTGTGTGGTCCATCCTAATCTCTTCCTCTTATAAGGACTCCCATCATATTGGATTACCCCACAGATGACCTCATTTTAACGTAATTACCTCTTTAGAAGTCTCATCTTCAAATACAGTCATATTCTGAATGATTAAGTGTCAGGACTTCAATATATGAATTTTGAGAGGGGCACATTTCAACCAATAACAGAGACCAACATTTAGAAATTAAGGAATTCCAATTAAAAATTCAAATTTCTAGGTTATTTTTACAGCCCACAATTAGTTAGGGCAACAATTAGTAGCACCTGAGGATTGAGTCCTGCTTCAAAAGCACATGCACTCATGCACTTGAGCATTTGTAAAAGTTGTACATCCCCCACACACGCACTCACAGAGTGTCCTCTTTACTTTTTTATTAAATCATTGGCCTTTGTGTCACTGAGTTTGTGATATCTGGAATAAGGTCAGACAGTTTTCTGATGAAGGAGGGAGAGAAAAGTCAAGAAAAAGACTCTGAGAAGAGATGGATAAGAACTCCATAAACAAGTAGTGTTCTTTACAATGTTGTAAGCAATACACATTCATCTGCACATAGCAGCGACAAGTTGGTTTGACATTTGCAAAGAGCAGAGTGTCTCCCTCAAAAGGGCTTAAAAACATTGTATCAAAAATGAATTAGTCTGTTATTTAAATCTTTCTTTATTCTCTTCTGTTTGAGTTGACTTTCCCCCCCAAGTTTTGCCCTTTCAACTTATCAACTTACTAATGACATAAAGTGCAATGTACTGGTTTATTGAGAGTATTTCTATCAACATAAAGAAATGGTCATTCTTAATTCAAACAGTTAAATCAGGTTGGCAGCCATGTCACTGTAGTTTGTGCATGAAAACATTTTTCTAGATGAGGACAGTCAATCCTTTTATTAGCGTAAAAGCTACAAAAAAAGAAAAAAAATATGTGACAGATATTTTCTTAAATGCAAAGCCAAAGTTCAAATTCTACACAATGCAAACTGGAGAAGTCATATGAGATGTGAAGAAGCAGATGACACTTTTTTTATATTGGAGCATAAAAGGAACTTGCTGACAAAGGACCAGGGTCAGGTTTGCAACTCTGCAATATATCGTTTGATTGCCCAGATTTACTTAGTAGAATGTCACTAATCAGCTTATTGAGAGACAAACAATACCTGGAAAAAATTTACGTATGTCAATGAAATAACATAAGGCAGTTTTATTTCAGACTATAGAATATATATTAATAAACAATGAATCAATATATGTATAATTTATAATGTATAATAATAATTTTAATGAAATTTTAATCATCCTCACTTAGCCATGACCCAAAAAAGTATAACATGTAATTGGTGATTATTAAAAACTAAAAAAGCTGATAACACTTTGTTTTAAATTTAACTCTAGAAGTACATTTTGGTATCATGGAATATCCTTATTTTCGAAATTCAATTTCTTCTACTTTGAGCAAAGTATGTTTGTTATTATAAATTAAAAGCCACTTTAGGACAACTTTATGCTATTTTTTATAAAATGATCTATAGTAAAACTTTCTATTTAAGAAAAAATTTAAAAATTAAAATATAGTGCTATCTATATTCATTGTAAATGTAAGATACTTTTTACCTTTTCGACTATGTTCTTCATAGATTATACTTTGTCTCATAAAAATCTCCAAATAAATAACAAGTTGTGGTTAATGAGCTATGTGTCACCTCTTTTAATCCTTCATATTTCTATTATTTGCTTTTTAAAGTATTAATATATCTTAATTTCTAATAAAGAAAAATCTTAAAGGCAGTCTGGATTGTTTTAGACTAGCAAAGTATTGAAGGCCGGGTACGGTGGCTCATACCTGTAATCCTAGCACTTTAGGAGGCTGAGGCGGAAGGATTGCTTGAGCTCAGGAGTTCGAGACCAGCCTGAGCAAGAGTGAGACCCCCGTCTCTATTATACATAGAAAGAAATTAGCCAAACAACTATAAATAGAAAAAATTAGCCAGGCGCAGTGGCTCATACCTCTAGTCCCAGCTACCCGGGAGGCTGAGGCAGGAGGACCGTTTGAGCCCAGGAGGTGGAGGTCTCTGTGAGCTAAGCTGATGCCACAGCACTCTAGCCCAGGAGACAGAGCAAGACTTTGTCTCAAAATAAATAAATAAGTAAATAAATAAATATTTAATTCTAGATAAATCATCTTTAGAAATTTTAGCAATATATGTGTACATGTTTTTTTAAGCAAATATTTATAACCATATATCTTTCTTTCTGAAGTTAGTATTGCCTTTCACTTTATAGAAACATAGAATCTTAGTCATAGTCATTAGAAAATTTAGAGATAAGTGTCTTAATCCAAAAAGTAGGTAAAACCAGAATGGCATGAGAACATTGTCTTTTGTCCTAGTAAACTGTCCTTTCAGTTATAGTGAATTCTGGGCAATGCAGGGATGTGAAAGTCCAGTTCATCACCCCAACAAGGGTATTCTACAGGGCCTTTCTGACTTCATATTACCATATGAAGTTGGCTGAGACATTTGTTGTGACTACATTGTGGACCAATTCCCCCTCCTCCCAATATTGCTTCTTTCCCTTTCTTCACTGGTATAAGTCCTGAGAGCACTTCCTAATGAACATCCTATTGGCAAATCTCCATCTCTGAGTTTACTTTCCAGGTAAACCAACCTCTCTGAGTCAGTACCATTCTCTGAGTCTGTACCAGGAGAAGCTAATGAAAGCAGATGCTAAAATGAGATTTTGAAGTCAAGCTTGATCACCTGTTGGCTGACTGACAATAAAGAATACCCTGTTAGCAGTAAGTAATACATGGATAAACTCTGACCCAAGGAAGCAGTATAACTTAAAAGTTCATCTGTGGTGAACTCAGTGGTATACCAGTAGGGAAAAAAAATGCAACTAGCAGGTAAAAGGTATGAGACATTTAAGAAATATAAGAACATACTTGCCGGGTGAGGCGGCTCACGCCTGTAATCCTAGCACTCTGGGAGGCGGAGGCGGGCGGATTGCTCAAGGTCAGGAGTTCGAAACCAGCCTGAGCAAGAGTGAGACCCCCGTCTCTACTATAAATACAAAGAAATTAATTGGCCAACTGATATATATATAGAAAAAATTAGCTGGGCATGGTGGCGCATGCCTGTAGTCCCAGCTATTTGGGAGGCTGAGGCAGGAGGATTGCTTGAGCCCAGGAGTTTGAGGTTGCTGTGAGCTAGGCTGACGCCACGGCACTCACTCTAGCCTGGGCAACAAAGTGAGACTCTGTCTCGAAAAAAAGAAAAAGAAAAAAAAATACTAATTATAAAGGCAATGAAATCAGATAACTTTAGGGGGGGCAACACTCTGGATAAATATAATGAAAAACTAGGGGTGATAACTCACCAATTAAAAACTAAATATGAACAGACAATATCTCCTTTAAAGTATATAAAAAGCCTCTCATCTCCAGTGGTGAATGGGCAAAGAAAGCTGAGTATTGTGTCTCAAATTTTTATCATGAAAGTAACAACTAAGAAGAAAGTGAAATTCTTGACCTAGGTAGAACAGCTATGCTAACACCAGTGCCCTAATTAGTAAAGAATGGGGCACTTCCCTATGGGTTGAGGTTGATGAACTTGAAAACCCTGAATTTTCATATCTCCTCTAGACACACTGAGTCTTCAAAAGTGGTCCATGCTTCCTTGCTAAGGGGTAGTGCTCTCCTCTTGCTTGAGGGTGGTGCAGACATCTCTTCCCTTCCAGACCAATAATTAAGAACTATAATTTGAAGGAACTGCAAGCACTAGTAACATATATGTGACTGGATTTTGAACATGCTGTATCAACATAAGATGGTAGATAACTGTGTAAAGAAGGCTTTATTGAGATGAGAACACTACCCTGGAGCAGAAGATTTAATACTTTGGTAAAGACTGCAGAAGATGATTCCAAAATGCTACTAAGATGGTCCAAGAATCTCAGAAAAAGTAATGGCCCACATTAAGTAAGGCAGAAGTGCAATAACTGCCCTGGGGGCTAGTGAAAGGATGGAGCAAAAGAGGGCATCGATTATGTTGTTCATGTTGTTCTGCAAGATGATCCTGAAGTCATTACATTTACCAAAGTAATAAAAAATGCACAGCTTTAGCATCATGCAAAGTTCAGTGATGTCTAATTTCTTGTAGTCCAGAACTAATGGTAGCAGATGCTTTTACATAAATATGCTCATTGAATTCGGTGGTGAAAGACAAGACGCTGGGATAATAGAGAACTGGTAGTCCATAATCATCAAAAATACGGTAAATGTAATTACTGTAATGAGAACAAGTTCACGGTGACAGCCAGGGGAGCCTGACACATGAGTTATGAAGATAGTTAATAGAAGTTGGCTTCCCTATGTTAACAGCAGCCATCAAATCAAATAAACCAAGGAGTATGAGTGAAGTGCCTTGCCTGTTTTCTATACCCTGAATACATTGACTGAAGAAAGCTAGAACGAGCTGCCTACTCCAATACCATTCCCTTCTCAGGCAAATCTCACATTCAGTGAAGTATTTAAGAAGGAGCATAAAGACTTTGTCTACACACTCCAATCCAGAACATCTTTGCAAAGCCATCCAATCTTAAGAGCTTCCTGTATCTCCTAGTGCACACATTGCTTGCTATTCAACCTATCTCTCTGCCCAATCCTACTCCCTTCCCTTCCCACACAGGTGATGTCAAGAGTGTTTCTCAATAACCATCTGAATGCAATCCACAAATCAGAGACCTGTTTCCATAAATAATCTTGCAATAATATTCAAGAAAACAACTCCCTTTTTCCAGCTAAATTATGAGAACCAAAAACTATATTTTATACCTATATATTTATATATGTATGATGAAGAGTCATTTTAGAAAAGAATAAAATATATATTATTGCCCTAAACTCCTCTATTCTTCAATGATTCTTGATTCTCACCTAGCTCTTATGCTTATGTGTGTCACCAATTTATGTAACATGACAACAGGTACCTTATAATTTCTGTTGCATTAAAATTCCAGACTACAGTAGATTTGACCTCCTCTTTGCTTGTTAGTGACTGTGTTACATGTTTGGTCTAAGTAATAAGTGATAAAATGGGTGGGTGTCTTGTAACAACAAACAATTTTCAGAAACTAAAATAGTCCCCAAGAGACATGGAGTCTTCAGGGACTGTATCTGTGGATCCCAGGGCTAACCTCTGATTTTACTCCACTGACTCAGCTCCAGAAGCCACATGTTGCACCCTGCAGCTGTGACCAAATGGAGAAATGCCTGGTGAGATGCTTATAGTCTTTTGAGCTTATTCCTTCTTGTGCGGACTATGTAGGTTGAAATTTCCTTAAATTGATTGAGAATATATATTTACTACTGATAACTTCACTACTACGAACACACAGAAGAAATAATCTCAATATTACATCTTCTGACACTTTATTAGGTTTAGAGTTATCATAGACTTATTTTTTTAATGCAGGCTTTTTATTTTTACATCTATTATGATTCCATTTTAAAATTATCCAATGAATGAAAAATAGATAAAGAGATAGGTTGGATTATTAATATGTTATGGAAGAAATTATTTCTATGTATTAATTTTCATATTATAAATATCAAAACTTGTAAAGAAATTCCCACTGAGTTTAATTATAGTAGCATTAAGAACTATCATTTTTCACAGATATAGAGAAAATAATTTCACACTTCATATGGAACAAAAGAATACCTCATATAGCAAAAGCAATCCTAGGCAATAAGAACAAAATGGGAGGTATCAATTTACCAGATTTCAAACTATACTACAAGGCTATAGCAATTAAAACAGCTTGGTACAGACACAAGAACAGGGACCAGTGGAACAGAACTGAGAACCCAGATATAAAAGCATCTTCATATTGCCATCTAATCTTTGACAAAGCAGACAAAAGCATACACTGGGGAAAAGAATCCTTATTCAATAAATGGTGCTGGGATAACTGGATAGCCACATGTAGAAGACTGAAACAGGATCCACATATTTCACCTCTTCCAAAAATAAAGTGACACTGGGTAACAGACTTAAACCTAAGGTGTGAAACTATTAGAATTCTAGAGGAAAACATTGGAAATGCTCTTCTAGACATTGGCTTAGGCAAAGAATTTATGAAGAAGACCCCAAAGACAATCACAGCAACAACAAAAATAAATAAATTGGACCTGATCGAATTTAAAAGCTTCTGTACAGCCAAAGAAACTGTCAAGAGAGCAGACAATCTACAGAATGAGAGAAAATATTAGCAAGCTACACATCTGATAAAGGGCTGATAACTAGAATCAATTTGGAATTCAGGAAAAGCAGCAAGAAAAAATCAAACAACCCTATCAAAAAGTGGGCAAAAGACATGAACAGAAACTTTTCAAAAGAAGACAGAATAATGGCCAACAAACATACTAAAAAATGCTCAACATCTCTAATCATCAGGGAAATTCAAATCAAAACTACTAGGAGATATCACTTATCTCCAGTATGAATGGCCTTCATCAAAAAGTCCCAAAACAATAAATGTTGACGTGGATGCAGAGAGATAGGAACACTCATATACTGCTGGTGGGACTGCAAACTAGTGCAAACTAGTTGCACTAGTTATAATATTGCTGTGGAAAGCAATATGGAGATACCTTAAAGAGATACGAGTAGATCTACCATGTGATCCAGCAATCCCATTACTGGGCATCTACCTAAAAGAACAAAAGACATTCTATGAAAAAAGCATCTGCACTAGAATGTTTATAGCAGCACAGGTTACAATTGCAAAGATGTGAAAACAATCCATGTCCCCATCAATACATGAGTGGATTAATAAAATGTGGTATATGTATATCATGGAGTAGTATTCAGCTATAAGAAACAATGGTGATATAGCACACCTTGTATTTTCCTGGCTAGAGCTGGAACCCATTCTACTAAGTGAAGTATCCCAAGTATGGAAAAACAAGCACCACATGTACTCACCATCAGATTGGTTTCACTGATCAACACCTAAGTGCACATATAGAAATAATATTTATTGGGCATCGGGCAGGTGGGAGGAAGGAGGAGGGAATGGGTATATACATACATAATGAGTGTGATGCACACCATCTGGGGAATGAACATGCTTGAAGCTGTGACTCAGGGGGGAGGGGGGAAGGCAACATATGTAACCTAAACATTTGTACCCCTATAACATGCTGAAATTTTTAAAAAAGAACTATTAAATGATATTAACAATTTTATATATTCTCTTGGGCTCTTAATTTTACTTCCTGAAAAATGTAATTGTTATTGTTACTTTGTTTCTTATAGTGCTTTCTTCTGAATTGAGCAATAATCCATTTGTATTATTTGATGATTTTTAATTAGGTCCTCTGTACCAATTTTAAGACTTTTTTGGTAAAAGAACCATCAAGGGAGTATTTTGGTTTAGATATAAATGAATTCTCCCTTACATTTTAATAGAAAACCATTTTTTAATTAATTATGACTCTATTCTGTTCCCTGACACTTCTAATCATAAAGAAAGATTAAAATTTAAAAAGTATATATAAAATACCCTATGAACAAATTATACAGCCATTCTGAGTCTAAGGTGTGCTCTTACTTCTGACATTTCCCATTCCACTTTTACTATGTCCTATAGCAAAAAAAACTAACTTACTTAACTAAACTAAACTAAACTTACTTAACTAAACTTACTTGACAAAAACTCTGTTTGATGGACTGAACATGGTACATGACTGTGTAATTCAGGGTATAGGACGTGGTATTTTGGTTTCAAAACCAGGCTCTCTCAGTTAATAGCTGTGCCTCTGTCGTCACGTTACTCAAATGCTCATGTTTAAAAACATGTATTTCATGGTTTTTACTTGTTAATAATAGGATATGTTAATACCTAAAGAAGTAACATGTGATGAATGTCTAGCAAAGCTTGCACATGATAGGATCACAATAAATGACAGAAAAAATAAAGTCCCCAAGTTTTATTCTAAAGAAAGACTTCTATTTCATAGAATTGTGGAGTTACAAAAGAGGGACTGTCAAAGACACCAAGAAGCAGCTGATACATTTCTGTAATAAGAAACATAAAATATACTGTTGAGTATTTTTCCTCCTTGTTATCTTTCATGGGCCTTATTTTTTACTTTTACTTAAATGTTGGATGTAGGTTCATCATTTTCAATGTTTATGTACTTTCTCCCCAATAAAATTCTATGTAGACTTTAAAATCAGACAACTCAAGTTCGTATTCCCCACTCTACTAATTATTAGCTGTGTATGACCTTGGCAAGTTACTTAAACATCTTGTGCCTTACTTTCTTAATATGAAACTTTGAAAAAAATGATAAAACCTCCTCCATAGTTTATGCACATTATATGAATTTGTATATATAAAGTACTTAGGATATTTGGTATCACTGTTACTCTTGATATCATAACTTTGAAAAGGATATAGGCTCTAGTATAGAACATATATCATATTTCACAAATACTTGCTAATATTAGAAAAATAAATAATAAATATTGACTTACAGGCATTTATATGAAAATATGAGTGCTATATCCTATGCAGGATCCAAAAGTGGAAAAGATACATAAGACTTCACAGTAGGATGAGAGGAGAAAGAAATATATACACTATTGTAATTCATGCAGCCACATTATAGTGGCTTAAACAAATTATGATAAAAATCGGTTTTAGTATCTTCCCTTGTTCTAGCCACCACAATCAATTTAGGACTTACTTTTCTTTTAGCTATTTTCTCTGAATGTATTTGCAGAGGTTTATTTGTTTTGCAGCAAACAAACAAAAAAGTTTTCATGCTGCTTGATTAAAAGCCTGGAAGTTACCTAATTATCTTTTACCAAGATATTCTGGAATAAATGCAATTCCTCTCCTTAATTATCCATGAGAAATGATTATTAAGTACTGTACTTTTCTCCTCTTAAGTTGCATTATTTATTTTTATAATTTCCTCATGTAACTGCATTTAGCCACAAGGGTATGGAGTTATCCTGGCCTCATATTATCACTATAATAACTCTGTGGCACTATTCATTGTGGATTAATGTTGAAGCGATCATTTTCCAGATCAGCAGGTTTCATGGCACACCAATATCAACATTATTGCATGCAAAGTACAATAAGATAATAATGCAAAAAGAAAGTACACAAATTATTTATTCTCTTCATTTCTAATTTAATGTGCCTTCTCCAGTAGGAAAAAGAGGACAATGTTATAGCCAGTTGTATCTATGATGAAGCTCGTAGTCTATGACCATTACTGACATTCATTTAAAATGTGTGGCAAAATTTAGTAATGCTCATGAATGTGCCTTTCTCATGTGACTGTAATTCATTGTATGTGTGATGATAATAAAATAAGAGCTAAGAACAGCTTTTTCTAACTCCTGTTTATACTTTAAAAATACAATTTTTAATTAATTTCCAAAACCTAAAGTTTTTTAAGTAAAATTGTCTCCCTAATTATTTCTAGGTGGAAAATGTAAGAATTTTATTCAGAGTTCACCTCTCTCTCTTTATCCAAAACATCAAACTCATATAGCATGAAGGCAGTTTAGAGAAGCTATCCAAGGGTTTCTGCAGGAGATTGCCAAAAAGTGTATTCCTAAGGATAAATCAACTGTGACTAGTTTGGTAGGCATAATTCTGTGTGTTTTAGAGAAACTTGAACATATATTTGAGATGAAAAGAAAGGAACTTCCTGAATTCCAACAGACATCAAGCTTTATCTTTCACTTGCCATTAAAAAAAAATGTATTTCTATATATTGGCTAAAAGCTTTACAGTGTAAAATCCTACTGTAAGAACACATTATGTTTTGCCTTAAGAGATAATTAAAATGCAATTCTAAGATAGATTTTTAATTTAATAAATTAAAAATGCAAAGACTTACAAGGAAAAATATGCATTTGGATGGTTGACATATTCAGAAAAATCTAACTAAAAGCTTTAAATACCATTTAGCAAATGGGCACATCTGTATTTTATAAAGTGAACTTATATATGCTTCAAGACACATTATGAATATTTTATAGTGATAGGTAGAGTAGGAAGGGATAGTACATTAATCAAGAGTATATTATTTATCTAAATGCCTCTAGGACAGGCTGCATAACATAGTACATATTATATGTTCTAAGCTGTTACAACAGTATTAGCATACTTCTGCCACTGAATTCTTCAATGAATAATAAATGCTATAAACATACTAAGAATCAAAATTATCTGTAGGGTGCCTGCCCATTCCAATGGAAGATTTTTAAAAATTTTACTTACTTTTTATATTTTATAATCAGAGAGCTCTACAATATGAGTGACTTACCACCTACCCACTCATGTCTGACAATCTTAACATCAGAGTAACAAATACAGTTTGAATGTTGATTTTATAATAAGGAGATTAGTTCAACATTGCTTTGATAAGGGTATTTTGTTCTCATTAAGTCCAAAGTCTCATTTTTTAAACAATTATGCTGTAAATTGACTCCTTTTTTTTTTAAATAAGAAAAGAATATTACAGAAGCTCTGTGGATCTGCTCCGACAACAATATACAGTATCACTGCTAGAATGAGAGCTTGGCAAGTGATCTTTTATGATTAAACATTAAATCTTTCTTCAGATTGTAATTCATCATATTATGTTTTTAAGGTTAAGACAATTTTTATTTAAAATTAGTCATTGGTCTCAGAAGCATCATCCCTCAGAGCATTTACTCATGTTACAAGAGATGTGAAAAAGAAAATCTCCAACAAAATTGAGATTTGGAGAGAAAAGAAATCAATCTTCTCATCACTGTATATTTTTTCTGCTTTTTCCTCCTTGCCTTACCATGGTTTTTAAATAGACACATAAGGAGACATTTATTCTGTTATTAGTAGTATGACATAATAAGAAGTGTTAAACTTTATTTGGTTTGGCACCTATATTTAAGAGGAAAAAACACTCCAGTAACCTGAGATGATACCGTTCATGCTTCTTTTTCAAAATAACTGTGTGACTGTGTGTTTTATCTCTCTTTCTGTTGCCCACTATTGAATAAAGATGCAACTAGAGGTCAAAGATTATAGGCAGACCACAAACGGAGTCGAAGACAGGAAGCTGACTTGGTGTTCTGGGTGAAAATATAATGTGTCCTTCAAGAGAATTTCAGGTTCAATAAACCAGTAGGAACTGCTGCTCTCTCAGGATAATGCATTATTATTTTGTATAGTGTTTACCAGACAATCAGAAACAGAAAATATTTCTGATATAGTTACTACAAACACAAAGATGCTGTAGATGGAAAGAAAATGAGAGGCAAGAAAAGAGATTCAAGGTTGGAGTTCGAATTAAAACAGTATTTATAGCTACCTAGGGCACTAGAATTCAAATGTCAGTATTATTTAACCTGGTGAGGTCCACCTATCTAAATTATTGGCTTTTGATGACACATTTTACTAAGGTTTTCTGGCATATATTAACCAAGCTACTATACATTTTTGCTTTTAACCAATTATATAAATTAATAAATTTCATTTATCATATTTATTCTATTTTTTCACAGACTAGCGTTGAAAGAATTTTGAACATACTAAAAAATCATTTCATGGTTATCTCGATTACTTGGATCTGCAAAATTGGAGTTCTGTCAAAAACTACTGTGAATCCATTTCTTTTACGTCTTATATGGCTTTATCAATGGGTGATTGTGATGGCTTCTAAAATATAGTTACATCTTTCTAATTTTCATTAAAAATGTTTTCTTTTCATTTTCACCAATCCATTCTCTGCACAGAAAGCAGAGTGAGCTGTAAGACATGCGACTCTAATTATGACAGGCATCTGCATAAATCATCAATGGGCTTCCAGTTGCAATTTAAATATCATTCTTCTCTGACCAGTTTATCTAAAATTGACTCTTTCTTATTAATAGCTAGGGTAAAATTCTACTTATTTATAGAACTTACCATAATGTATAATAATATGTATGATTATATACATATAAAAATATATACATGTTAACACAATTTCATGCCGCTGTATTTTAAAGGACTGAATGATTCTTAAGGTTTCATGCCTTAGGTTTAAGTCTGTTATCCATCATGAATTGATTTTTGTAAGAGGTGAGAGGTGGGGATACAGTTTCAATCTTCTGCATGTAGTTATCCAGTACTACCATAATATCCTAAAATAAAAAACAAAGGACCAAATGATCTGAAGTTGGATTAATCAGGGAAAATTTTGATTTTTATATTTTTGTAGATTTTTCCCTTCCAGTGTTCATTCCCTTTGTCTCTTTGCTTTCCCTTTCTCTGTTCCCCTTTCCTCTATTCTATGCCTTCTCTCTCCCTCTCCCTGCTTTTTTCCTTCTCTTTATTTGTCTCTTTCTCCTCTCCTTCCTCCTCCTCTTCTTTTTTCTTCTTGTTTTTCCTATTCTCTGAGTTCTTTTTGTTCTTGTTTCATTCTCCTCCTCCTTCTCCTACTCCTCTCTTCGTTCCTCTCCCCCTCTGTTCTCTCTCTTTCTCTCTTTCTCTTTCTGTCTCTCTCCCCCTTCCCTCTCTCTTTTCCTTTCTTCCTGTCTCTTCCTCCAATTCTTCCATTGTTCCTTCTAATTCTGTGTGCTGTAGATTTTACAGAAGAATTAGACTAATAATTTTACTCCATTTATCTGGGTTAAATGTTGATCCCCTAGATTTATTCTCATACAACATAACACTGTGTTCAGCCATATCAGCTATAGTTGCTTCAAAAGATACTTTTCCTCCAGCCAGATATAGAAGTCTGTATTATTAATAAAAAAGAGACATATGAAGAAAAGATAATGATAGATGATGCTTCTTTTTTCCAGGGCCTTAAGTAATATAAGATACCAGATAAATTTTGGAGATTATTATGATAGAAACTCTAGCCAATCATGCATAAAAATATTAAGTCTATGCATTATTTAGCCAAAGCTTAAGCTGTAAATCACTATGTTTTTGTCATTATAGAGTTAACAAGGATATATAATATCAGAAGATAATGTCTTGCCACTTTGATAAAGAGTGCTCAAAAAAGAAAATGATAATTTTATCCTTAAGGTTGTATCTAATTCTGTAATTAGCATAATTTGATATTCAAAGTAAAATTATCATAATTATTAATATGACAAAGAAATTAAGAACTGCTTACTATACTAGGACCCAAAGATAAGTTAACTTGCATCTTTAGCTTTTGTACAAAAACCAGAGAGCTTTTCACATTCTTGTGGCCAATTTTCTCTTTAAGTTAAAAAATGGAGATTCAGAGATAGACTACTTTTCTTAACTTGCATGTAAATAAAAATGGTACTTTTTAGAAATAACTGAAACTTGAATATGGGATTGGCCTGTAGTATTTCAAAATCTCAAAAACCATCGTTGATTGAACAGCTGAAACTTTATTTCAAACAGCAGAGGAGACTTAAATGAATGGTTTTTAATTTGCAGGATTTGAACTGGAGGGATGTGCCCCAGTGCACCATTCTTTCTTTTTAAAATGAGAAACTGCTTTATAATAGAGACTGTGTTCTCAAGCTGGAACAGCTGTAAAATTTGAAATTTCTAGTATGATAAACTCCTTAGAGTTCTGACCATTTGGAAAATCCAAAGGAGTAATTAAGTGTGAAGAAAGTAATCATGTTTGAATAATTTAAATGGTCTCGGGTTAGCTTGAGTTTAATGATGTTCACAAATTTCAAATTGCAAATGGAGGTCTAATTGCTTTTTACTCTCTTTCCTTTTTCACATAATTATTGGGAATAAAGTATTTACATAAATATTTTGTCGTTTAGCCTATCTTTTTATAATAGACATCTAGGAATTATCTTGAATCTGATATATGTCCAATCATAACACATGTGTTTTTTAGTTAGTCTTAAATTACAGTTGACTCTTGAACAATGCAGGGGTTGGGGTACTGACTCTCATGCAGTAGAAAATCTGCATATAAATTTGACTCCTCAGAAACTTAACTACTTAGCCTACTGTTGATCAGAAGCCTTACTGATAACATGAACAACTTACATATATTTCTTATATGTATTATATGTTATATTCTTACAATAATGTAAGATAGAAAAAAGAAAATGTTATTAAGAAAATCATAAGGAAGAGAAAATATATTTACTACTTATTAAGTGGAAACAGGTCACCATAAAGGTCTTCATCCTTATCATCTTCTCGTTGAGTAAGAGAAGGAGGAAGAGGACGGGGTTGGTGTTGCTGTCACAAGGGTGGCAGAGGAAGAAGAAAATCTCTTTACAAGTGGACTTGCACAGTTCAATCCTGTGTTGTTCAAGGATCAACTGTACTTACAGTGTCACAATTAAACATAGTTGCATTTATAATTTTTAGAATTGCTATTTTCATGTTTCTCCTTTCATGCCTATGAGAAAAGACCTCTATGGCGGAAAAAGACTTGAAGGTTATGGTAAGGATATGGCAGCTGTACATACCAAAGTCAGCAGAAAACAGAATAATAACTCAAAGGCAAAAGTGTGTATAGTAGAGTTTTATATAAAAATAAACAATGTCTTCATCATTTTATAACTGAAGAAAAGACTTTAGCTATGATTATCTATTTCTATACAACAAACTATCTCTAACTTTAGCGGCTTAACATATTTTATGCTGTTCACGATTTTGTTGACCAAGGATTCAGGAAGGGCTTAGATGAGACATCTGTCTCTGACTCACATGCTGTGAATTGGAATAATTGAGAATGGAGGATTCAGTTCCAAAATGGCTTAATTGTGTACACATCTGGGGCCTTGATGGGGACAACTGGAACACTAAGTGCCAAAAGGTTCCTTTAGCTCTTCATGTGCCTTCAGGGTATCTTGACAAGGGCACTCCAGTAAGGTAGTTTGACTTCTCAAATGGTGATGCAGAGCTTAAAAAACTAAACCTAAATGATAGGAAGCAGAAACTGCCATTCTTCTTAAAGGCTAGAGCTGGAATTGGCACAGAATCATTTATGTCATATTTTATGACCTAAGGTGTCACAGGCCACTGCATATTCATAAATTAAGGACAGCTGTCAACAAATTTGTGTCACCTTTACTCTGCCATAGTTCATATTGTATCTCTCTCCTCTACTCTACCTTTTCATATTTATCTAATCTCATAAAATGTGTTTACACTGAATCCTTTCTATGTCCATAAGCACATTTGCTATTTTATTTAAATGCATCAATCAATTGCACTATGACCCTATCAATATCACATTAGAGGAAAAATGAGTATCATTCAAGCCTAGATATGATATTACTCCTTGAATATCTGTTTTCTCTCCCTCTCTCTCATAGCCATTATATAAATTCTTTCATGGTATATCCTAGAACTTATTTAGATGTTGGTAATAACTAATAAAATTGAGCACCTTTTCACATGTCTGGTGGTCATTTGAATGTCTCTTTCTTTAAAGTGTTTGTTTAAAATTAGTCCCTGATTTTTTTTTCTATTTATTTTTTTGTATTTTTCTTACTGATTTGTGGGAGCCCATTATATATCCTGAGTAAAAGTTCTTTGATGATTAATATGTGTGACAAATCTCTTCTTGTACACTCTAGTTTGTCTTTTTTATTCTTATAATTGTGTCTTTTTATGAATAGAAGTTCTTAATTTTAATACAATTCAATTTGTCATTATTTCCTTTTCTGCTTTCTATATTTTGTATAAGAAAGTCTTGTATCCTGGAAAGTTATAAAGATATCTTCCTTTGTTATCTTCTGGATATTTTACTGCTCTGCCTTTCATAGTCTGATCTTCACTTTACCTGGTAAATAGTGTAACATCAATGTGACCCCAACCCAGCCACTGAAGTCTGAAGGGCTGCAAAGGCAAATTAGGGAACTTTGTTGGTGATGAACATATTTTGTGTCTTCAGTGTGGTAGTTATATAAGGGGGTATACGTTTTTCAACATTCAACCAACAATGCATTTAAAACGGTAAATTATACCGTTGTAAATTATACTTTAATAAACTTGATTAAAAATAGCAGATCATCTTGGTCTTGAGGTATTTTTCTATTTCTTGTGACTTAGATATGCAAGTATTCAAAATTATTTGAAAGTTTGAGATCTATTAGAACATGGAAATGAATGTCTTACAAGTTTACTCAATCTTCACTGCTCACTGTGAAACACTCCCAATTAACCTAAATTAAATATTGTTTAATAATACATACTGTTATTAATATATATTGTTTCAAAGCCTGATAATTCATTTCTAAATTATTAAAAATATTTATTTAAATAGTTCTGCTTTTTCACTTTTAACCTAGCTATAAAACATAAATATTGAAGGATATAAAAAAGTGAATTTCAGCAATTTTTACTTGACTGGGAGAAAAACAGTTTTATAAATTTCACCAGGGATCTTTAGAATAGGAGATTTGCAAAGTACATTTTTTTTACATTGTTCCCAAGAAATGTAAAAAGTTTTAAATTTGATTCACATATCACTGGTTTATAACAATGAGGTCATTTTCCCTCTGTCTATACTTACCACTTGCTTTATTTTGGGGGGAAAGCATTTTTTTAACAGTGAGGAGTGAGTGGGTGAAAAAAGGAGTTAATGAGTCAATCTTCTGAACTTTTAAATGCATCACAGACAATGGGAAGTCTGCTAAACAGCTCATAGTACTAACTAGTAGTACTGGCTCGATTCATATTTTAAAAGTATAGACTTATCAGTCAGATGAATCAAAAAAAGAAAAGTTGATCAAAACTGTTGGATATCCCTATAAAGCCTTTGGACAATTCATCTTATTTCTAAGTCTTATAAACTCCTATTTGCCTGCCGATTAAATAACTTACCATTTAAATGACATACATCATAGGAACATGCAGATCATCTAGGTCTTGAAGTCATTTCTCATGTCATCTCAAGACTATTTCTATAATATGTTTTCTCCATCCTGAGGCTTGAGTATTTCCTCTACTTATTTTACTTTTAGAGTCTTATATAGCATGGCATTGTGGCAGTATCATAGCCATTGAGGTTTATGTAAGAAATGATTATTGCTAACTAAAATCTTATAAAATTAAAAACTTTTAGGGTAATCATACCTCTAGCCACATTAGTTAAAACATGGAACATTAGTTGTTCTTTGAAGAAAAGAGACCTTAAGTACCCCCAGGAAATATGGCATACTAGAGCCCAGACAGAGCCCTGGAAAAGATGGAATCCAGTATGCCAGAATCCGGCTATGGTGACTTCAGGCCAGCCCCGAAAAGAGTATTTGATAAAGCATCAAGATCAGTCTAAGAGCGATTTATACTTTTCTCACTAGAATAAAATTTACAATGTTTAAATTACTTACTAAAGAAAATGGTCAGTGAATTTGGGCAATATTCCAACTGTACCAAGCCTGCATTTGAAGAATTAAGACTATGAAGGCAGTCACTATGGCTCTAATAGGCTTAAATAATTCCTTTTAATACTCCATTGATTAAACAAATATTTACTGATTACACATTATGTGGCAGACATTGAGATACGTGCTAGAGATTAAAAAGGAAAAAAATATGAACATGATCCCTGGTTTCATATAATTCACTTTATATAAAAAATTGTGGGTTTTAATAAATAACCCAAATATAATATATAGGGAGAAATGTGCTTATTTTTATTTCTTTTGTGGGGCTAGATGGTCTGGGGGTAAAAAAAAAGGATAGTTGAATAGTTTTAAATTTATGTCCAAAGAAACATTTTAAGACTCTTTAACAAATGAGGCCAGTATAGAAGCTCTATATTAACATTACTATTTATTTTGCTTTGCCACTAGGACACAATTCTATTTGTTATAAAATAAAATTGAAGTGACTGTTAAAAAAAAATTGTGGGTTTTTTTTGGGTGGAAAAGGGGTCTATCTTGAATCAATCTGAAGTGTATCCCTATTTCAATGAGGTAAAATGATATGGCACTTTGTCAGGGGAAATAAGAATTGTTTTTAAAAATGTATGAAAATTGTTAGAATAATATTTGCTATATCCTGGATTTCATAAATGTTTTGTAATTTTGTATATTCTAAATATGCCCAGATTGCCTCTTTTAGCCACTTTAGCTCATCTACTGTTACAATTTTCTATCTCTTTATCCTCACAATGTTGTATTATTTGTATTAATTCAAGAGTCCTTTAACAAGTGCTTTTGTTTGTTTGATTGGTCAGTTTGAGTTTTTGTTTGTTTCATTGTTTTGTTTTTGAGAGCCTCCTATGTATGAGGTACTGTTCCAGGCAATGAAAATACAATGGGGACAAGAATGACCTGTCCTCTGCATTCATGGAGTTTATATTTTAATGTTTGCTTCAGTACAAATAAACAAGAGAGAAAGAAAAATGTCACTTCAGAATGTGATGAATACTTTGAAAGAAATAACCGTGGTGACAGAGAACAGTAGCAACGAGGCAGATATTTCAGATGAGGTAGTAACTTCCTGCTGGGGAAGTAATTTAACCTGAGATCTGAGCAGCTAGAAGGAACAGATGAACAGAGATGAGACGATGGGAAACAGCAATGCAGACAAATGGAAGTGAATGGGTCCTGCAGTCAGAAAAAGGCTTGGCATGCCCAGGCAGGTAAAATAACCCCAAAATATATGTATCATGACAAAATTAGCTTGTTTAATTTTGAACTCACATATATTGAGAGATAATTCTTCATGGGTCTTTAGCATTCCTATATCTCTTGAGAGCAGAGGCATGCATGAACTAGCCTTTCGTTTGCAACAATCTTTTCAAGGACGTTTATATAGAATGGAACACAGAGACAGCCAGTGCTTCATTCAAATAAGGCTCTAGCTGTATCTACACTTAGTTTTATATTGTCCTGTTTTTGTAATCTATTTTAGATTTTTTCTTTGAATGTTCATATTTGCATGGTATAATTTAAAAAGACACAATTTTGGTTTAATGAAAGCCTCCCTACCCTTATAATCCTTCCTCTGTTAAATGTTGAACTTTAGCAGGGAGGGGGTGGGTTATTTGCATCAGGGAAAAAGAGCTTCTCAGAAAGAAGATATTGAGACTCCAATCTATTTTTTTTTAAGGCTAAATGCTAGTAGTCCAACTCTGACGATTGAGATGTTATCAGCTGAGATCTGCAGGCAGGAATGTAACTCAAGGCACTCCCTTCACTTCCAAAGGGGATGCATCATAAATGAGATGAACAGCTGGACTAGTTATCTAAGTCCAGTGATAGATAACCTGAAGGCCAAGCACTCAATCTTGTTAGCAGGTGTGTTTCAGTTAATATGCTAGTGTTAAAAGAAAAACAAAAGATTTAGTACCAATGTCTAAAAAACTTCAGGAGCTTTCGCATACAGTCTGTGTTTATGTTTCTAATTTAAAACGTTTGAAGATGTGGCCATTCTAGACCACAGTTCCTCATGATGGCTGTAGGCTGTAACTGAATAGCCCCAAATGGCATCAGAGGGGACATGTGCTTTCCAGTTTTCTACAGCCTGTCTGGCTCATATTCTTCATTTTCCTGTCAGACTACTTTGATTATTGACTTGTTAATGAACTGTGTTTTGATTTCTAGTCTCCCATGTACAAAAGGGCAAGAGTGGTCTTTTATAAATGTCAATCGGATCATGTCACTCCCTGGATGGACCCTTCCCATGGGTTTTCCCATCTCCCACATAGCAAACACATTCCTTATTGTTCCTTTGAAAACCCCGTGTGATCTGAGCCCATTTCACCAACCTTATTTCTATTATACCTCTCTCCAACCCCGTTCCTTCCATTTCTACTAAACTTCTTTATCCCTGACCCCTGAACATTACTAGGTCATTTCTTAGGATTTTGCACACGTGCTGTCTTTTGTGCCAGGAGCACACATAACATGTCAACTCTTTTCCGATGGCTTCTTCTCAGAGGTTCTTTACAATATCCTTTTTCAATCTGCTGTTATACCCTCTTAGAAAAATAATCTCTAACACTCAGGTGATCTTGTTATTAAATTGATTTAAATCCTTCAAGAATTTTCCACTAACCAAAATATGACATTCAAACTGGTTAGCATGACATACAAGACCTATCTAATCTAGACCCAATATACATTTACATCATTTATTCCCACATTATTTCCTTATGAATGTTATAGAACACCATATTCTGTATCATTTTCCCATTGGTCAGCATTTCTACACCTTTGTTTTTATGTTTATGGTCATACCTTTGGCCTCATTGACTTTCCTCTTCTCAAAACTTAATTCAAATGATTTTTACCATTCAAAAATATGTATAAGTTATTACTCCCTTTTCTGTGATATTGCAACCTTTTTTGGAGTTTTAAAATAAAATAAATAAATAAATAAATAAAAGCAGTGTCATGAATGCTGTTCAAGGAACTCCCAAAGAGACTCTGAATTCAGTGAAAATAACAGTTGGGTTTAAACTGTAGTATATAATATATTCTCAAAAATTTATAAAATTTAAGTGGAAATTATCTAACCTGCAATGTAGTAGTATGAAAAGAATCAATGCTTATAAGTCCTTGGCTCATTTCTGTCACCTTAAGGTGATTGATGATATTTCAGTGCACAAAGGAGGTTAGGTTTGGACTTTAGATTATGTATATGCAAGATCTACTCTGGTCTAAGGTGATTTTGTGTCATATAACTTGGCTCCTTCAGAGTTATGATATGAATAAAAATAAAACTCATGTTGTAGCAGGATATTGTCCACCTTGACTAGGGTTTAATAGCCAAATATGATTTCTTCTGAAAATAGAAGTGCTTTAACTTTATGGAATAAAATAAAATGCTCATGATGCAAAGCCAAGGAGAGGAATTTCTGCTTGCTTCAGAAAAGATCAAAGCAAGTATGACCATAGTGCTTGAGTCAGTTCTCTTTTTCTTCTAAGTTTCAAGAGGGTGACATGAAGAGGCCCAAGTGGATGCTTCATATGCTATACATTTGTAGCATAGCTGAGGAACTCAGAGTTTAGAGAATCCAAATCTTGTGTAATGATCTACAAGTAAACCTACATAAACTTTGCTCCAGATGGAAACACTATCCAAGTTATACCGGACAGTAAGCAACCCTGCCCCTGCTCTGGAGGGTGACACTATCCTTTGTGCCTTGTCAAATTATGCCTTGCAAATATGAGCATTACCAGAATCAAAAAAATTTTTTAAATATATGAAAAGCAGAAAAATGAAAGGTGAGTACATGTACGATGAGTGACTTATTTGGATGAAAAGCTGGCTATGTCTGTAGCAATACAAGAGCCATATACAGATAGCGTTTGAGATTATGGGTGATCTGGGAACATTTGATAATATGTTTGTATTTTGTCAGTCATTTTCTAGAGAAAAATCTCTCATGGTGGCTAATTTAGGCTGAAAGTAAGCTAACAGAGAAGCTATTAAGAAAGGAAACAAGTTTGGTTCCACAGATTAAGATTCTCATAGCCTCTTGCTTCTTCTTGGCAGAGAGCTAGTTAGTTAGCCCTATTTATAAATGAATAACTAGCCTTTCAAAAAAAATTAGGCACTCAATTCAGGCATAACATAAAAGTCTAAAAAGTCTGGATTTCGGACTTTCTGTAAATATTCTTACCTGTGTATTACAGGGAGTTGTATTTTATTTTTTCACCTTCCTTCTAATCTTCAAATATTGTGCATTTCTTTCAATAAAGCCGCACATTATGTGACACTGTTTAAACAACTAATGGGAAAACCACCACACCAACCCGAAACTGTGAAGAATCGGTCATCGGACAAATTAATTGTTGCCTTTGAATCTATGATAATGAGGGGCTTGAAGAGAGGAAGCAATACACTTCTGCTGATCTTCAAGTTATATTTTTGGCTTTTTCTTCATGCAATCTGATGCATTTTCTTCATTCAGTCTGATTTGGACTTGCCACTAGTATTTGTGAGTATATAATGCTTATCTCTTACATAGGGAAGTGTGTGACTAGTTTACATTGTGCAAACTAGTTTTTTAAGCATATAAAGAATAAAGAAATCTCTGATAACCACCCCCACCCCCATCCAAACTAAGTGATTAGAGAAAAACTATTTACTTGGTATTGTATGAGAATTCAGAGAATGCTCACATACCCAAAATAAAGCTTTGTTTTTAAAATTAATTACCATTTTCAGTCAGTAGTTTACTTTTCTTGGACCTCCTTAAAAATCATTGCAAAAGAAAAGGGTTTCAGTGACATCCTAATAAAATTACAGTTATCTCTATCTCCTAGTCTCATAGGCCATCAGTTGATATTTTAAAATAGACAAAAAATTTGAAAGAAAAAAATGTTTAAAAATTGTTCTTTGTCTCATATTCCATGGTGAGAAGGTATATGCAAATATACTACCCAAAGGCTAAGGGAGAGGAGAAGCTGAAAAAAGAGGCTGACAAATTCATTTTCTAAGGAAGAAATATTTAATAGGGACTTATGAATAGAAGCAATATCTCAGGTGACCGCGAGACAGTGGATCCCCACACCCAGCCTGCAGAATGTATCATTTATATGGCAAACTTTTAGGATAATTTTATTTCACAGCAAGGTTTGTTATCGATAATAAAAATGATCAAGACTAGGGCATAATACCTTGAACTCATAGTTGTTTATTTCAAAAGCCAACTAATAATTTTCAGATATCCTAAGCATAAATAGACCAGCATTTCGAAAGAGTGGTGTAGTTTTTGTTTTTGTGGTTGTTGTTTTGATATTTGGCTTATGGAAACATGAGGAATTAAATTTTTTTATGGCATAAGCAAGAACTAAATGTATTTATTTATTTATTCCATGTTAACTATTTCTTCAGGAACACATCATATGATTGGCGATCTTAAGAGTTGTCCTAACCTGGTCATACCCTAGAGGGTTGGCAAGCAGTAGTGTTAAAAAGGGTCACTATGGAAGTCATGAGTATGGAAACAAAAGGCTGCCCTGCAGAGGAGGTACCAACCTTATACTAAACATTGAGATTTCTGTGGGTCAGACAGATCACTGAGTCTACTCCAACTTTTACCTCCTCTGCCATTATTATGAACATGGTGTTGGGGACAGGCTTGATTTAACATCCTGGTTCTGACTCTAATTGTCTATGTCTTCTGCATAAGTGGTTATTTGTTTTTATTATTAGTAATAGTATGTCAATGTTACTGTCATTATTATTACTGTTATTATTATTATTATTGTGTAGCAATTGATCTGTCTGGAATAGCTCCCTCTTAATCTCTTAATAATTGATCCCTGACTTTACAATTTGATTTCATAGTTTATCTCTTAGACTGAATCTGATGTTTGTTGCTTCTAATATAAACATTCTAAAGACTGCCTGTCTCATAATAGTCTCATTTTTAAAAAAATATATAAAAAGTTAAAAAAGAAGCAAAACTACATTTCACAGTTTATATTTTATCTTTATCATCTATTGAATAATCACCACACACCAAGCAATTATTTTCATTTGGTGGACATACATAAGAGTCTAGTTTATGGTCTTGGAAATTGTAACCAAATAAAAACATAGCTTTCTGTATTTTAGCATCATGGATACTAACTTTAGTTATGTACCTTTCTACAGTTAACCTTAGTTACATACATCTCATTCCAAATTTTGTGCATGTGCTAATATTTTCCTGATTTTAATAAATATTACTCTATGTATAACCATGTGGTTTAGGGAAATTTGGCCTGCAAATTCCCTAAGGACAATTAGTAAAAAAATTGAAATTGTTTATAAATATTGTAAGAAAGTTTCACCTTTCCCTAGATATTCTCCTTTATTGTTATTATTTTTTAATTTTGATTTCTCACATTTATTTATTCTTTATTTTATTTCAGAATATTAAGGGTGTACAAATGTTTTGGTAACATGGATTGCCTTTTTACTACTTGAGTCAAAGTTATAAGTGTGCCCATTGCCCACATAGTGTACATTGTGCCCATTAGGTATGATTTCACCCATCTCCTCCTCCTCCCACCTCTATCATTTCTGTTGAGTTTTACTTCCACCTGTGCACATGAGTGCTGATTGGTTAGTTCCAATTTAATAGTGAGTACATGAGGTGTTTGTTTTTCCATTTCTGCTATACTTCACTTAGGAGGATGGTCTCAAGTTCCATCCAGATTTTTGTAAAAGGTATTAATTCATTTTTTGTGGCTAAGTGTATTATATGGTGTACATATACCACATTTTATTAATCCACTTATGTATTGATGGGCACTAGAGCTGATTCCACATCTTTGTGATTGTGAATTGTGCTGCAATATACATTCAAGTGCAAGGATTTTTTTTATAAAATCACTTTTTTTCCCTTTGGGTAAATATAATGGGATTGCTGGATCAAATGGTAGGTCTACTTTTAGTTCTTTGAGGTATCTCCATACTATTTTCCATAGATGTTGCACTAGTTTGCAGTCCCATTTACAGCATATATGTGTCCCTTTCTGTCTGCATCCATGCCAGCTTCTATTGTTCTGGGACTTTTTGAGAAAAGCCATTCTCATTAGAGTTAGGTGATATCTCACTATGGTTTTGATTTGCATTTATCTCATGATTAGTGACCTTGAGCATTTTTTCATATGTTTATTGGCTCTTAGTAAATCTAAGACATGAAACCATATGAATTCTAGAAGAAAATCTGTAAAAAAATCTCTTCTAGATAATCAGCCTAGACAAAGAATTTATGAAGAAGACCCCAAGGGCAATCACAGCAATAACAAAAATAAATAAATGGGACTTGATTAAATTAAAAGGCTTCTGCATGGCCAAGGAAACAATCAACAGAGCAACAGAATGGGAGAAAATATTTACATGCTATCCATCTGATAAAGGGCTAATAACCATATCTACAAAGAACTCAAGCAAATCAGTAAGAAAAACTTAAACAAATCCATCAAAAAGTGGGCAAAATTTGTCAACAGAAGCTTTTCAAAAGAAGATGTTCTCCTTTGTAATCAATAATATGGATCCATCTTTCCATAATCTCTTTTCTAAGGCAACCCAATAATATTTACCAATACTTCATCCACCTTTCTAGAATAAGTCTGACATTCAAATTAATTTCCCTTTGCAAAGTGTTGATGGCTTGTGAAATTAGACTCAGACAGATAGCATGAAAACATATATTAATCTCTCCCTCCCTCTCAGACATTCTGCATGAATGGACAGCATTTCCTTCATTTAAGAGATGCTTGTGCTTTATTTCATAATCATCAAATGTCTCCATAAAGATAGAAAAATGGGAGCCAAGAGGACTGGTATTTTTCAAGCAGGAGGAACTTAGACTAGATTCTGTGATTAAATGTAGGAACAACCCACAAAAATCTAATTTATGAAAACCATTAAGTAAGCATAACTACTTCATTTTGAAAAAATGTCAAAGCAAAATCCAGGGTTGGGATTGTTTATTTATTTATTGTTAAGCATCTCTTTTCCTTATGGGAAAGAAATTTTACATAGCTTTTTATTTAGTCATTTAACACCAATATGAATTGAAAAGAGATATGATAAAGTGTAGGAACAAATTATATGCAAAAATGTAATCATAGGAGAAAATAGCTTATGATAGCTGGACCTCAGTCTGTTACATTACAAGATTCTGAATATACATTTTTTCATGATTTGCATATATCAGGAAAAAAATTAAAAGCAAATATGCAAATATGGAACAGTGAGTTGGAGACTTACTGATTTTCATACATACAACTAGAAATTTAAGAGGCTTATATGTAATTTTATCTGAATTAATATTTTGTCCTAAACCCAAATGCCTTTAATAAAGTACCTTACAAGGTACCTGGAAGAACTTTCATAAGTGGACATTTCTCAAACCTATAATTTGTCCTAGTTCTAAATAATTCAGCTAAATAATTCTGTCCTTAAAACTGTAAACAATCAACCACAACTAGGTCTTTTCAGAAACATTTTTACACAATCTGTTCAAGTGAAAGGAATAAAGACAACTGTCAGTGTGAATTGCGTAGCAGGAATACTATAACTAATTAGATTTAGATGAACAATGGAAAACAAACAAAATGATTGTTTATTAACTTAATTGCTTTGGGTTCTCTCTGGCCCTGGAGATATCTTAGAAAGAGAATACAAATAAATAAATGAATGACATTTTTTAAAAAGGAAATGAAAATGATAGTAAATGAAATATCACCATATGGGATCAACTTCAGACTTATCTGCTGCCTCCTGTCCTGTTGGGTGCTGTGTCTTGAGAAGTGTTCATTTCGAGCTTTACACACAAGGTTGTGAATGGAACCTCATCTCAGGCTCTCTAATGCCCTCAGAGCTCAATAGTGTCCAGTCCACAGATTCTGATGATTGTACTATGAACTGCGAGGAGGACATCGTTAACAACACTGTCTGAGATCTGCAAACTTTTGTGTATTAATAATATCCTGAATAAATATTCAAAATAAAGGAGAACCAAATAGTGTGTGGCAATATTCTGGAGGATCTGAGCACCTTGTTGTCAGTGCCCTCATTTGTTTTAGGTTATTCAGATCCTAGTAAAATTATTCAAATTACATTTAGTAATTTATTAATATAAAGAATACTGATAAGGTGGGGCTCTGGGTGCTTAATGACTATAAAACACACTTACAATGATTAAATAGTTTAGTCATTTCTACCGGTTATAGAAATGGTTTCAGGTAAGGGGACTAAAAAGTGCTCATAACACCTTTTTTGCTCAAGTTCAGGCTTTGTCTCCTCCTTAGTAGGTTAAGTACTGCACACATGTGCTCATACACACTCACACACACCCCTTTAGATTACAATTCTTCATTCGAAAAATATCTATTGAGTGTATTTCATATGCCGCCACAATCCTAGGTTCAATGATGGGAAAAATTATATAAGGAATTAAAGTTATTGTCATATGGAAATTCACGGTTGAGTCCCTTCTTTATTCCAAAAGTTAATTAATTAAAATAATCATAGTTCAAACATCTTAATATGTTAATCAGATTTTTAAATCCAATTAAGCACCTCATTATACAGGATATTTATTAATAATTTTGATATATTAATATTACCTTTTAAGAATAGTAAGAGTAGCATCTACCATTATTTGATATTTTGAAGGGGCACAGGGCTTTATATACAATATTCATTTATTTATTCATTTCATGTAATACTCATTTATTTGACATTTATTAGTATCTACTCTTTACCAGGAACTAGTAAAAGCTGGAGCTTGCCAGACATTTCAGAGAATCTGAAGCCTTATCCAAATAAATGTGATTAATTCCAACTTCCATCATCAAGTAACTGATAGAAAGAGGTTCTATCTACTCCTACCTCATTTACATTTTTATGCACTGTGAAATGATAAAGTACAAAGAAACTATAATTTCTAGAAATCTCTACTAAGAGTGTTCTTTCTCTCTCTCTACCCTATTGTAATTTAGTTCTTAATGCAAAAACTCACAAAAAACAAATTTTTACTTCACATCCTAGTTTCTTGTGACCTATTATTTGCTGGGATGAATACTTTTTTTTTTTACTTTTTCTTTTAAATAATTTGAAATTTCCTGAAAAGTTGTAAGACTGGAATAAAGAGGTTTCTTTTTTCCTAAACCATTTCATAGTAAATTGAAGATGTGTTCCCTCTTTACCCCTGAACATTCAATTTGTATTTTCTAAAACATGAATATTATCTTTTTATAAGGCCAATACAAGCATAAAAGTATTATTCTTTATTATTAATATGTTATAACATATCTAAACATATGTTATAACTACCTAAAACATAGACTCTCCAAGCAGGGGTTTCTAAAAATGTTTTGTTTTTTTTTTTATAAAAATTGACCAACTCAAAGTACATTGACATTAAAAAAGTTCTTGGAATTTAATGATAAAGCAGAAATGTAACAATAAATTGAAGAGTCAGAAGATAAATGTGAGCTACTCACTCAAAATACAGAGCCAAACCAATATGTAAATTATGAAACCAAAGATTAAAAGGTCAGAATCAACATTCCAAAAATCTTGATGAAGGCGGCTCTCAAGGAGAGTGATGGAACCCTTTCGGTGAGACCTTAAGAGACATGGTCCTGCCAAAGTTTCATCCACTGGTAAGGATAAGAACTAATTCCAATAAGTCAATTTTAAAATAACCTTTGGAAATAAAATATAACTCAACTGTGCTTGTACAATACACTGTTACATAGTTTGTGACTGTCTCCAATCTTCTGCACGTCATGTACAGTAGAAATACAGAGGGTGAGGGAGGGGACAGCAAAGGGCTCAGTCCATCCTTCTTTGGCTACCTAAGATCCAAATTGTCCTGAGGAGGGTCAATCTTTTTCCTGCGGATTGTGGGAGCAGAGCTGCCACTTGTAAAACAGCCTTAGAAGTAGGCAGGGGACAGGTAGATTATTATCTCTCAGATCTTCTATTTCTACTTAAAACATGCTACCTTTTAAAAAAAAAATCACTTAAAATTAAAATAAAACCAATACTTTTCCCTAGTACCTATCATACCATAATATATAAGCCATAATATTTAAGACTTAAATTACAATATACCTTTGGATCAATAAACACTTAAAGATTCCTCTCTTTTGCAAGGCCCAGATACATTCAACATGTGACATGCATTCCTTACCCTGCTGTTGCTGAGTGGGCAGTCATCTGGAACAAGCTGTTTTGGCTTTCTCAGGTATAAGGCGCTAGTCCACAGGGTCCCTCAACTGCAGGGAGCACATAGCAAGCAAGCTTTTAAGGGCTTCCTTTAGAGAACCCCTCAAAAATTTTGGAATTAGAAGGTCGTTCCCTCAACTCTTTTAGTTGGTAGGATTTGGTCAGAAGGCTCTGGGAGAAATTTCTTGAAGAAGATGAAATTGATAGATCATATAAAATCCCTGAAAATATTAAGGAGCAAATTATACAACTGGGAGGCATTGAATTAGTGTTAGATACATTAAAAAAAAAAAAACCTCAGTAAAAGAAAATAGATTATTATTAATGCTAGAGAAAACAAAATGTTGGAAGGAAAGATAAAGCAATTCTTGTATGGTGCATAACTGAGCTCTGAATGCTTTCCTTTAGTCATAATGTAATAAGCATGAATACTCATTTAATCAAAATTATGATATACCATTTCAAAAGGATGAGAGCTTAAAAGTGTGCACGTGTGTGACAGAGGCCGGAAAATGAAAGAAAGCCAAATTCTCATCTTCTGTAGTAGGGAGCCAGTAGATAAAGTCTATTAATTAAAAAAAATCAAGAAATAGCAATATAAGCATGTTATTCAGAGACACAGAGAGATCTTAAAAGAATCACTTAATGCAGTTGTAAGTGGTTGCATCTGTGAACAAGAAATGGTCTCGGAAAAAATACAGGAAATTGCTGTTTTTGTAGCAAACTTAATGGAACTGTTTGACACTAAACTATATGCATACATAAATTTGATTAAAATAAAAAGTAAATTGAAAAATACTAGATTGCATATATTGAAATCTAAATGCACTTACAAATTTCAATTTTTTCTAAGTATATTTTAAATTTACTTGGGATTAAGTTCTCTCCCATGAGATATGTAAGCTTCACAGTCTAGCTGGAACTTTAAAAACACAAAACTAAAAATATTTACTTTCCTGCAAATGGAAAAAAAAAAACTTAAGGCCATTTAAGTGAAGTAGAATGTAGAAACTGAAACCACCTTCAATGGAAGTAATTTTGGCCAGGAAGGAAGAAAATCTGATATAAAAAACTCAGAATTATATTTATAGGAAACCATGTATGAAATACTGACAAGAATATGCCCATAGGAAAATGTCATGGAAAGTTTGCTGTCTTCTTTTGACATTTAGCAGGATCATGGATAACCCTGAGAGATGTTCCATACCAAAACTGCATCCTGCAATGTTTCTTTCAAAACTTTATCATTATTTCTTAGAGCTGAATAGTACTCCATGGTGTACATATACCACATTTTATTAATCCACTCATGTATTGATGGGCACTTGGGTTGTTTCCACAGCTTTGCAATTGTGAATTGTGCTGCTATAAACACTCGAGTGCAGGTGTCATTTTTGTAGATTGTCCTTTGTTCTTTTGGGTAGATGCCCAGTAGTGGAATTGCTGGATCAAATGGTAGATCTACTTGTATCGCTTTAAGTTATCTCCATATTGCTTTCCACAGAGGTTGAACTAGTTTGCAGTCCCACCAGCAGTGTAGGAGTGTTCCTATCTCTCCGCATCCACAATGGTGATATAGCACATCTTGTATTTTCCTGGATAGAGCTAGAACCTATACTACTAAGTGAAGTAACCCAAGAATGGAAAAATAAGCACAACATATACTCACCAGCAAACTGGTATTAACAAATCAGCACCTAAGTGGACACATAGGAATTACATTTATTGGGTATTGAGCAGGTGGGAGGGGGGAGGAGGAGACGGGTATATACATACATAATGAGTGAGATGTGCACCGTCTGGGGGATGGTCACGCTTGAAGCTCAGACTTCAAGCGTGGGGGGAGGGGAAGCAAAAGCATTATATACAACCTTAAAATTTTTACCCCCATAATATGCTAATTAAAAAAAATATCTTTATCATTCTTAGCAAAACTAACAGTGATAAGACCATTCATCATCAGTGACTCTAATAAGTTTCTCTGTTATGATTTGAAAAATTTTGATTTGATACCCTCATGGAAAATACTTTGGGATATTTTAATTTCAGTTGTAAAATGTATTGATGATTTGAAAATACAACATGTTAATAAGCTCAAGTGAGCAGAATATTATATAATTTTATCACATATTTATTAATGATGCTTGGTTTAGTAGGTCATGGAACTGTAAATCTTGACCCAAGTACCAATTAAGTACTAATTAACATTCACATATAGTTGAAAAAAGAGAACTAATAGATTCCTAAACACGAGATGTTTCAACTTGTCCAGGCTAAATTTTATCCTAAGATACAGAAACCACATAAGATGAATAGCATTTCTTGACCATTTTAACCTAAACTTTTGTTCTGCTTTCAGATTTTACCAATCAGATGAGACAATAAGGCAAGACCAGAAAAAAGTCCAGCTTAAACATTCAGGAAATATAATGAGAAGACGTAGTCAAACTTGCCTAGGCTACCTATAAGATTCCAAACCCACCTTAACTCATCACTGGCCATGGGAGAAACCACATACACAAATGCAACTCCCACATAGTCTCTAACCTTAACCCCCATAACCAACAGTGTAAAATCTCCCCTTTCCGGTTCTGAGTCAGTGATCCATGAACCCAACCAATCATGGGTAGTATATCTCCTTCTAGGGGTGCAGAGGTAGGGAAGGGAAAGGCAACCAAAATGAGGTGTGAGAATCTTTCCCCATAGCTGCCTGAAGGTATCCATTTTTAAAAATAAATAAATAAACAAATATATACATTCCATAACTTTTCCTAATGGCTACAACTATGGTATAAGAAGAAACTTGGATATCGTGCATCGTATTATAGATTTATGAACCTGATCATTTGCCATGGAAAATAAAACAAACAAATTGAGAAAGAGTGAGATTAATTCATTAACAACATTTTTTTCCAGAGGATGATATTGCAAGGCTTGGACATTTCATCCCAAATACAATTTAAACAACTTAGAGCAAGGAAAAAGAAAATGACTTCTGACACGAAGTTTGGCAAAAAGTCTTATAGAATCACTAATGGGATTCTATATTCTATATTCTTGGGAGCAATCACCAATGTAGATTTCATGCTGTGCTCCACTCCTTCTTCTCTTCAGTGCCTGTCTTTGACACTCTTTATACTAAATATCTTCATGAAAACATCCTTGCCATTTGCTTGCCATAAATGCCTAGGTTAAAACAGATATTAAATGCACACACACGTACACACAAAAAAACACATTCATAAAGAAAGATCTAAATAGGCCTTCTGAGACACACATACTAAATTATCATACAAAAGATATTCCTACCTAGAAATGGGAAGTCAAAATATTTAGTTGAAAATTGTAATTCATACATGTGTGACTAATCAATGATAAGTTTGTGCTCTATGCAGAATACGGTAAGAGTCCTGCCTATATTTTCACATCTTGCACCATAACTTCGCAGTTCCTCTCATGGAGATGACTTGTGTATTCACCTGCCCTTTAATTGTGAGTTTAGCCATGTGGCTTGCTTTGGCTAATAGGCTGTTAGCAAATGCGACTAAATAGAGGATTGTACAGATGGCTGTGGTGGGTTTGTTCTTCTGCCACTGCCGTGAGATCATTCCCATGCTAGTCAACGGAGAGGTAAGAGACAGGAAGCCCTGCTTTTGCCTCATCTGACAACTGTCAAGTGCACAGTGATCCACACAGAAACAAGGTGGACCCACCAATGAAGTCTAGTCTAAATCACCAACTTTCAGATTTGTGAGCCAAGCAAAAGTTTATTGCTTCAAGGCCCTGTAATCTGGAGTGCTGTTACACAGCATTATTTTAACAAAAGATAGTGATGTAGTGATTACTCTCTCTTTTGAGAGCATTTATAAGGATCTCACCAAAAATTCATGGAACTATTTAGTTAATACTAGAAATGATATGATAAAAAATATCAGATACTATTGAGTCTTAAAATATTACACTGAAATTCATGTACCTTAGAAAGCCATAGTTGGCAGTTTAAATTGACAAGAAGAAAAAATAAATATAAAAATGCATACATACATAAATAATATGCATTCTGTTTGTTTCCTGAAATTTACTTCTCCTAGCAAGAGGGACTCTATCTTTATTGAACTATCCATCAATACTGGAAATGTTTGGACAAAATATACAACCATATCTTTGTAAGTTTATTGCACTTCTCAAACTATTGGACGTGAAGACATTGTTATAGCAAACTCTATTTCCCAGTAAAGTTGAGGCATGGATTGATAGCATTTGCAACAGACAGTCATCAATTCAGGGCAAGTCCTTTTGCACCTCATCAATCCTTTCATTTGTTCTTGTTCTATTAAATCTTCCATTCTCCTTCAGAACTATTTCGCAGCTTCACTGTCTATTCAAGCCCCCTTTCCAATATTAATCACTTCACTCATTTGACTTATAAAGTGGTAACCTATTATTCTAGCTTTATATTTCTATAAAATTTTCATCATTTAGAAATGCAAAAGTATTTTTATCCATTTAATCTAGCTTTATTTTATTTATATTTTTATCTTTCTTTTTTAAGATCCAGGAATATAAAGCATCCCTAGAGCAAACCCAGGATACTATTAAAAAGAAAATTGGAGAAGCAGAAGGTATTTTTGTTGGAACTCAATCACTAAAAAATAACTAAAGGAAAACAATAAAATAGCTATAGTAAGTATGTAGGAGGACACTTGAGGAAAATTTCAAAATCTTAGAGAAAAAATACATGTAAAATGAAGATAAAACTAAAAGAGTACAGAAGACAGATTTAGAAAGTCCCACATGGGTCAAATATGGATACAGAAGGCACCCTCCCAAAAAATAAACCTCCATAATAGAAATAATAATGAATATAAAAATGAATAGAGAGTAGAAAATAATGACTTTAAATACACTCATCAATATAAAATAATATCATTTATAAAAAATTATAATAGTAATAATAATAAAGATAATAAATTAGATGTTGAGGCAGTCTCACCAAACATATGGCAGAAAGATAACAAGGTACAATATGTTAAACATGATTTTAAGATAAGATGTCTAGATAATATTGCAGTATTAAATATTTCTGGTTTATCATCTAGGGCACTTTTAATATACTTAAGAATACATTCAGTAGTGTCAGCTTTTGTAAAATGTACTCATTCCAAAGGAAAACTATAAATGGATTTTTAATCATCAGAAAGGTGCATATTATAAGCACTAAAAATGAAATATTTATTAAAAAAAATAAAAGAAGAAAATCATGACTAGGGCTAGTGCAAGATATGTACCAAGAAGGGAAGCAGAAAACAATGTGAGAGAGAGAAGAGGAAAAAATGCACTTATTCACAATTTGGGATGTATCCCTAACAAGACAAATAAAATACCAAATGTAAAACAAATGCACAAGCAAAGGGAACAAAAGCAAAACCTTTTTCTGTGTTATAAAAGTTTTTCTAATTGGTTCCTGCAAATCACATTCCCTAAATTGATTATTTATTTTCGTGAGCTCCTTGCATTATATTAATATAAATAGAGTGCCTGAGAAATTCCTTTCTAATTATTATTTGGGATTACTTATTGTCTATCAATTATTTTTGTCCTGAATGTGAGAATACCTAGGTACTACTCTATTTTTTAACTGACTTATTATTAAGTTAGGCAAGTCATGAAAATTGTGGGCCATCATTTTCTCAACTTTAAAACAAAATGGTTATACTATGTTGCCATATGGTTCCATTTTGAGAGCTTGATTTATTATTGCAGACACTGTGATATGTTATGTACAGTCCACCTTCCATATCCACAAATTCCACATTCTTGGATTCAACCAAGCATAGATTGAAAATATTTGGGAAAAAATAATAAAAAATAACAATGTAACAATAAAGATAAAGCAAATTCACCAGTGCAAAGATGTGAAATCAACCCAAGTGTCCATCAATTCATAAATGGAGTAACAAAATGTGATGTTTATATACTGTGGAATACTACTGCAACATGAAGAAGAGTAAATTAAGGCCTTTTGCAACAATTAGATGGAACTGGAGACCATTCTCCTAAGTGAAGTATCTAAAGAATGGGAAAACAAACACTGCATGTACTTGCTATTAAATTGGAACTAACCAATGAGCATACATGTGCCCAGAGGGAAGGAAAACTCAGTGGAAATCAAGCCCCGGGGACAGGGGAGAAGGGGATTGTCAAAAACCTACCTAACAGGTATGATGAACACTATCTGAGTGATGGTCACAATTACAACCCTGACTTAAGCATAACAAAATTGATACATGCAACCAGTAACATTTGTACCTCCATCATATTTTGAAATAACAAAAAATATAATAAAATGGAAAAAAATTAAAGCAGTATAACAACTACTTACCTATTTACATAGCATTTACATTGTATTAGGTATTATAAGTAATCTGGAGATGATTTAAAGTATATGGGAGAATGTGCATAGGTTATATGCAAATACTTCATTATTTTATATAAGAGACTTGAGCATCTGCTGATTTTGGAATGCACGAGGGTCCTGGAACCAATCCCCCACAAATACCAAGGGACAACTGTACATATTCCTTATTAAATGCTTACAACAACATTACTATGAAAATTTTTTATACCTATTTTACAGATACTGAAACTACAGGCAAGAGACGTTAAGTAATCTACACAAAGGCACACAAATGTGTGTCGGTATTCATATCCCACTTTGTCTCAGCCATTATGCAGTCCTGCGTCTAGGTGGTTGTAATAAAACAGCTAATGTTATCAAGCAGGGAAGAACTGACACCATGATTAGTTAGACATGTTAATTTCTCACACTATATAATTTCAGGTGAATTAGAAAGAGTTCATTCCCATTAGCCACTGCCTCCTATTTTTCTTATGTCACCATTAGGGATGCATTGCTTTGGGATATCAAGTACCATTAAAATTGAAATATGGCAGCATGGTATGAATCATTAAATATCTAGTTGATAATATAGTCAATCAGGAAGAAGGCACAAGATATCAGTAGACAGGAATAAAATATGAGCAAAAAACTTAGAATATTCCGCAAAGCAAATTTTATCTATTTCACACATTTTTAACACTTGGCTGGTAAATGACAGCAGTTATTCTTTTTTCAATATTTGTAAAAGCAAATCTGGAATCCTAGGCAGGGAGAAAGCCAAAGAGTCTGGAACACTTTCAGACCAAATAAAAATGTTAGAACTTCTGGTAGAGTTATAGAAACCCATCTGGGTCTAAGAAATTGTGTAAGGAGGAAAGTTAGCAATTCAAAAATGAGAAAGCTAACAAAGACAGTTTCATTCCAGGAAAAGCAAACAACACCAGCAGCTACCTAGCTGCCAGAAATGTTTTGCCTTTTCCAATAAAGAAGCCTAGAAGAAATGGATAGCAAAAAGAAGAGAACAGAAAGAGCTCCTACTGAGCTCAATCCTTCACACTTGGCCCAATAAGTCCCTGAAAATTGGTGTTTGTTAGTGTCTAAAGGGAAAACAGTTTTGCCATCTCAGAAAAAATCAAACAAACAAACAAAAACCACTTGACTTTATTTTGAGACTGCAATGTATCAAAGATTGGTAGCATTCTTGGCACTAAAGATTAGTCGTCGTGTATTCCCTGAACTTTCACAGAGGACCAAAGAAAGCAGAGGTCCTATGTTAGAAGAATCAGCATCCTCTCACAGGAAAAATATTAATCGATAATAATAACAATACTAATGAGCAATAATAACTAATTTGGCCAGAATTTTTCTATGTCATGCATTGGGCTACTTGCTTTACAAAGACTATCTTATTTAATATTCCCAACAACCTCATAAAGTAGTTACTGCATTTTACATTTGAAGAAGCTGAGAATAAGAGAAATCATGGGACGTGGCTAAAACAATTCAGCTGTTAAGCAGAGGACCATGATTTGAAATTGGCTCTGAGTGCAAAGATTTCATCCTTGAAAATCATGAAATATGTAAACATTTTGAGTTTTATTGAAAGTGCTATTTTGACGAGGCTCATCCTGCTACAGTTTTCTAGGTAGCATTTCTGGACAAAACTACTCTCTCTCTTTCTCTTTCAATGAACATATACAGAAAAAATATATAGAAATGGATATATATCATCTAGAAATTAATTTATATGTGGTGAAAATATGCATATATGTGCTCTATAATTGAATAGAATAACACTATAATGTCTTCACTTAAAAACAACACAAAAATAATTGGTACCTGAATTTTATCATTATGAAAGAGAAAACAGAAGAAAAACAAACTCTCTTTGAATACTTAATTTTAAAAGTTTTATTTTCTGAATAGGATTATGGATGCCTAAAATTCATGTTGTATACTGCCTTTGCTTACTAGAAGCATTTATTAGGTCAAGATGGACGGTGACATACTCATAAAATGTGTTTATAAAACACACAGTGTAATAAAACAGCTAAATAAAATGGTTCATAAAAACTGTTTCCATACAGACAACTCAGAAAAACAGATGTGGTGCTCATGCAATTGTCTGAGACTCTAAGCTCAGGGCAGAGTCCAGATGGTAAAATGTTCATCACTCTGACCAATGTGATAACACCTAGTTCTAAAGGAGTAAAAGCAAAAGGACCCAAATAATTGGATGGTGATGCAGATTGGGGCACACACTGTGACTAGAAAGATACAACTGAAGACCTCAATCCCACATAGGAACAAATAGACATCAGCTATGGTGCAATTGAAAGCACCCTGGCTGCAGATAAGAAGGATATGCCACCCTAGGCAAGTCTCTGGTTTATTTGGATCTTAGAATCTTCCTCTCTGCAGTGAAGACATCAATACCCCTTATCCTTTGGGGGTTATAGGTCTTTGGGGGAATTTGGTAGAAAACACTGCATATATTCACTTATATGTGATATTTTATATAAAATCTGAAGTATCCTAGGCCTTTAGAGCTGAAGATCCCTGAATTTTATGGTCTTTTCCAGATCTATCATACTTTCACTTTTTTCTTTCTAGTACAAAAAAAAAAACCCAAAACATATTTTACATAGACTAAGATTTGACCTATCCTCTATGATTAAATAACTAAATAATGGAAATTATACTTTGGCATTATAAATGTATTTGTGTGTGTTTGTGCATGTGAATAAGCATAATTTTAATGACTGTCTTTTGTGACTGAAATCCAGGCTATCCTAGGTTTTACTTTCCATCTCAGTCTAATAATAACACTCCAGTTATCAGTGACTCTATTCTTTCAGAAGACTTCAAAGTGGTTAAATCTCTGATTGAAGATAGGTTTCATGCTTGCTGGACAATTCAAGGACAACTTACAGCATCTCTTGATAAAAAAAAAAAAGACAGTGACAAGGACAGCTGATGTGGATCCCCTGTTGATGTGAGGAAAACCTGGCTCTGTCTTCATTACCCTGGACCACTACAGATCCTATAATATCTCTCTGTCTTAGTCTATTTTATGTTGCTTGCTATAACTAAATGCAACACACTGGGAAATACTTTTAAAATAGAGGTTTATTTAGCTCCTGGTTCTTATGACCGAGAAGTTCATGGCCATGGCGCTAATATTTGATCAGGGTTTTCCTTGCATCATGAGGCATCATAGGGTGAAACAGAGCTAGGTCAGGCATGTCTTCTTCTTCTTCCTCTCTTTATAATGCCATAATCCAATCATGAGGGTCCCACCCAGATGACCTTATCTAAGCCTAATTACATCCCAAAAGCCTACCTCCAACCAGCATATGAATTTGGGTATTTAGTTTCCAACACACAAATTTGGGGGATTTGGGAGACATATTTAAATCATACCACTAGTCTCTTAGCCAGTACAGTTGTGTAACATGGAGAAAGAAAGAAAGAGGTTTGGGGCCATTAGATACAATCAATTTACCACACACTTAAAATTTCAAAAGAATGACTAATAAGAACCATGAAACAAGTTAATAATATCTGTTTATATTTCTTTTTTATATTATATTTCTTTTTATATATTTTTTAAAGTTTCAAAAATTTTTTCATTTATTTTAGAGATATTAATAAAAAACTTAACATACTAAGAAAGTTACAATCTACGAATGTGCCCAATTGCATTTTGACAGATTGACTTTTTTGTACCATATGTCACCTTGAGTTTCTTTTAACCACAATGGAAATGGCACTCACATTTCCATTGTTCAGTTACTCAAACTGATTATTCCCTAAAAACCCTTTGCTGGTAATTTAAGCATGGAACACATGCAATGAGGGAAAAAGTACAGATGATTGTGTCACCCAATCAAGTGTCCAACAAGGAAACATCAAAATACCATTCTTTTTGGGAGAAAACTGCACCTATTAAAGAACACTGTATGAATTACTCCTTAATTGGACCGTGAGCACCTTCCTTCTTTTTGATTTTGTCTGAAACCCATATAATAGCCCATATGATAGCCACTCATGTACCAGGAGATTAACATACTTCCCAAAGCATCAGTATCATCAAGAGAATCTGGACATATGGGAGGTAGGGGGGGGAATTATTGGTGGTCCAGGAGGAAGTGGAGACAGCCAGTATGACAGGAAGTGGGGAGGTGGTGGTGGTTGTGGTGGTAGAGGGCCATTGAATTTTAAACCTGCTGACCCGGGCATGGTGGGTGGTGGAGGGAGAAAAGAGTTCCATGGAGTAGCTTTTGCCTTGATGTTATCTGGCTTATTTCCAGGAGACCTGGCTTATCTCACTTTCATCTGTTGAAACTTGACTTTCATTTTCATTCTCTTGAGCCTTTTGTTCTATGTTTCTTTTTGTAAAGAAAATTAATTTTAAATATGACATATATTAATTGTAAAAAAATAAGTCATATAGGATGAACAATGATTTCTATATTCAAATTTAAGTAAATTGCTATATGAATATTTATATTCAGATAAGTATACATATTTGTATAAGTATACATAGCAAATAACTTCTAAATACGGATGAAAATAGCTAAAGTAAAAAAAAAATACTAAGTACTAATAAAGCTAGAATTTATGTAAAAACCACTCCTTCAAGGAGATGAAACTTAACTCACCACCCCTTAAGGGTGGATTATGCTTAGTGACTTGCTTCCAAAAGTAGATTATAGAAAGAAAGAGAAACAAACAAATAAACCTTACAGGGAAGAACCTGGCAATCTATACCTTGGCCCAGTGATCATGGTTAATTTCACCGATGATGTTATGTTGGTAGCATGTACCCTTGATATAATGTGATGAAAACAGCCATTTAGCACTATAGTCTTCCTCCCTAAAATCCATAATCCCAGTCTAAACCATGGAAAAAAATAGACAAATCTAAATTGAGTAACATCCTACAAAATATCTTCCAGCAATTTTTAAAATGTGGTATATGTATACCATGGAGTACTATTCAGCTCTAAGAAACAACGATGATATAGCACATCTTATATTTTCCTGGAGAGAGCTGGAACCCATACTACTAAGTGAAGTATCCCAAGAATGGAAAAACAAGCACCACATATACTCACCAGCAAACTGGTATTAACTGAACAGCACCTAAGTGGACACATAGGTACTACAGTAATAGGGTATTGGGCAGGTGGGAGGGCGGAGGGGGTGGGTATATACATACATAATGAGTGAGATGTGCACCATCTGGGGGATGGTCATGCTGGATACTCAGACTTGTGGGGGGAGGGGGGAAAGGGCATTTATTGAAACCTTAAAATTTGTACCCCCATAATATGCCTAAATAAAAAAAAACTGTCAAAGTTATCAAAAACAAAGAAAATTTGAGAAACTTTCCTAGTCAAGAGGAACCTAAGGAGACATTAATAACTGTACTGTAGGGTCTTAGATGGGATTCTGGAGCAGATAAATAACAACAGGGAAAAAAAAATTAATGAAATCTGAATAAAATATGGAGTTTAGTCAATAGTAATATAACATTTATAAATTGGATATAATTTATATGGCATGTATGAATGAATATTATAAGAATAATAGCATCTGTTTCCTCTATAATTGATATTAATTTATATGAATTTTCATTAGCATGAGTAGAATCCTAAGGCAGGAAAGTAAAAATGAAATGACAAAAATCCCTAGTGGCCACGTGTCATTATTCATTGTAATCATGTTAGAGGGGTAAGTTTTGGGCAAGAAACTGACATATTTTAATACAGAACACATTATCTTTTTATGAGACTTTGACTCAATTGTCTAAATAAAAACAAAAGATTTTAATGTTAGTATTATTTTAAATAATTCTGACCCAAACCAAAATAGTGTACTCCCTATGTCATATGCATTATATTTATTTTTTTACTGTGATTTATATTTTTACCCACTAATCTTTCTTCTCCAAAACCAAATAAGAGCTACCTTGAAGTCAGCAGGCATCATATCTAATTTTTTACCTTAATTGCTTCTAGCACCTCATAGCATAACTTTACACATTTTTGCTTGGTTGATTTTATATTTTGTACTCATATATTAAATTTGTCTACATGTATCATTATTGACATTACATATTTTGTGAAACTCCAAAATTCAGTAAAAATTGCATACTGGTTGTAAAAATCTAAATTTTGTACGCTATCTAAAATTCACAAAAATTGACTTGTTATTTTCCTTTTCTGTGAAGACATTTATTGAAAATAATGTCAGGTTTTTATTTTCAAAAATTTAAAATATAAGTTTAAAAATGTTTGGTTAAGAAGGCAAAATTTTAACTTTTTACATAGTATTATTATGAATAATGTATTTATCAATGAGATTTGTATCTGCTCATTGATTTGATTCCTGTATCTTAGCATCACGTTGACCTTTATAATGTCTTTTTTAAAGGTTACTCATCTTTATCTACACTTTTGAACATAAACTGCATGCTGAAGTATTTTACATATTCAAATAAGACAGTGTTACGTTTGCTATTTCTGTTTTTTATTATTTGTATTAACATAAACTCAAGCTGTATACCATTGGTCCTAGCAAAGTGTCTTGAAATTCTATCAAATCAAGAAAATTATTTATTCAAAACTAAAACTGACAATTCTTTAAAAATACATCTCTAATAAAATTTTGGTATGCTAGCAAATTGCTTTATATTTAGTGTAGCTCACGGGGTAATGATAACTATGTTACATACACTGTCTAACAAGATTACTTTGAAATGATACCTAGACAGTTTCACAAAAATTAAATCATTATAAAAGAATCCTTGGTCATAGGACAGAATACTATATTCAGATTCAAAAGCCTACACAGAACTTTAGTTCTTAAGTTTCATGGTCAAATATATCTTTTACACTATAAAGGTGATTATACACTCAGCAAAAGTTATCTTAGCAGGACAAAATAGATTATTTTCTAGGGACTTACTTTTCACATGAATTATGAAACAGAAGTCACATAACAAAATATAATTATCATTAATCTGGTAGTATACCAAAACTTTCAAACCTTAGGATGACCTTGTGTTTTTATATATTTTTTCTTTTTTTTTTTTTTGCAATCAGGTTATATGGATTTTGCTAGATAAATCGTCCTCCAGATCTTGCTACAAAAGCTGCTCTCTTAGGAGAAGGCTATAGGCATAAAAATTGAATAATGTATGCAATGTCATTTCTGAAGTTTGAATTGGGGTGCTAAATTTTCTGGCAAAGCCTGAATTTATTATTGTGTTGTATCTTGGATGCCATCAAATAAGAGGAGTTACAAGGATGAGACAGGATCTCTTAAGGAAAAGACTTTAAATTACCAAGCAACCTCTATGTTTCCTGTTAATGGTACCTTCACCTCCCCTCCCCCATCCCACTCCCTGCCAGGATAGACTAGCACTGCTGCCTAAAATTGGGAAATACAACTACTGACTAAGGACTTTGGAGGATGTTATAATTGTATTATTTATAACATTTAGTAAAATCCTTTGTAATCCAGCTTGTCTTTGGTCTTGATGTTGTTTGGCTTCCATGAAATGAAAGAGCCAATGAGGCCCGTGAAATATCCTAAACTTTACTGCAAAATCATTCTCTGTCTTCCCTTTAGCATAACGTGTTCTTCTGGGCCTACAGTCAATTCTTACTGGAATAGGTGCAGGCTGATTCATGATGAATTTTAAAAAAAATCATGATGAATTTAAAAAAAATAAAATCATTACAACTTAAAAGACCACTAGCTCTTTTCTAAATTTATCCAGATGAGAACCTTTCCATGTGATACACAAACTTAAGGTAGATATGACTCTAAGTATAAAGGAAATTAATGAATAACTAAATAGTTGGACTTGAGAGTTATCACAGGGTCTGTCTATTCTCAAAGCTTATCCATCTACATAATAATGAATGTTTACATTTAGCTTAACATCTGATTCACCAAACACAAAATAATTTTGACACCTATTTTTCTACTTTGTATCTTCTCCCTCACGCCCACCCAACTCCTGGGGAATATCTGTCATCCTGTGTATCACTTTTCTATTGCTGCAATAACAAATACCCACAAACTTAGTGATTTAAACCAATATAAATTTATATTTTACAATTCTGTATGCCAGAAGTCTACCAGGTTAAAATCAAGGTGTCAGCAGATTATATTCCTTCCCAGAGGCTCCACAAAACAATCCATTTCTTGCTAATTTGGGTTGTTGGCAAAATTCAGTCCCTTGTGTTTGTAGGGCCAAGGTCCCTGTTTTCTTGCTGGCTATAAACTGAGATCTATTCCCAGCTTCCAGAGGTCACTTCATTCCTTGGTTCATGGGCTTCTTCCTCCACTATCAAAGGAAACAGTATAAAATCAAGTTCTTCTTATGTCTCATCTCTCCCACCAGCCTTTCTGCCTACCCTGTCCACTTGTAAGGATGCATTTGAGGAGACTGGGTCCAGGTGGGTAATCTAAGATAACCTCCTCGTTTCAAGATCCGTACCTTCAATGTAATTTACAACCTTAAAATTCCCTTTTGCCATGCAACATAACATAGTCATGGTCTGGGAAAATTAGAACAAGGTGACATTTTTGGATTTTCAGGGTTGTACCCCTCAACCATAGATCTGATTGCCCTTGTAAAGATTTCTCACATTTTTATAATTTTTATTTCAAAATATTAGAAGGTTTAAGTCTTCTCGTTACATGGACAAACTGTGTAATACTAAATTCAGGGCTTTTAGTGTGCCCATCACCAGAATAGTATACATTGTGCCCGATAGATAAGTCTTTATCTCTCACCTCTTTCCTACCCTCATCCCTTCTTAGCTTCCAATGTCCTTTATGCTACTTTATGACCATGAATACCCATCATTTAGCTCTCACATATTAATGAGAATATGTAGTGTTTGTTTTTCCAGTCATGAGATACTTCATATAGCATAATGGTATCTAGATCCATCCAAGTTGCTGCAAATGATATTATTTCATTCTTTTTAATGGTTGCACAGAACTCCATGGTATATATAGAGAACATTTTCTTTATTAACTCTTCAATTGATAGGCACTTAGGTTGATTCCATATCTTTGCAATTGTGAATTGTGCTATGAAAAATATTCAAGTATAGGTGTCTTTTTGACATAATGACTTTTTTTCCTCTCTGGGTAGATACCCAGTAGTGGGATTATTGGATCTAATGGTAGGTCTACTCTTAGTTCTTTAGGAAATCTCCATACTGTTTTCCATAGAAGTTGTACTGATTTACAGTCCACCGACAGTGTCTAAATGTTCCTTTTTTCCTATATCTACACCAACATTATTGTTTTTTGATTTATTTAATACTAGCCATTCTGATAGGAGTAAGGTGTCATCTCATTGTGGTTTTAATTTGCCTTTCCTAGATTTCTCATGTTTGTTCCTCTTTTCTATACCTCTCTATACCCTAAGAGTCTCTTTCTGCAAAGAGGATAATTTATTAAATCAATGGGTGAGAATTCATATCTCTTCACTCAGTAAACATTTACTCATTGTCTAACAAAAGACATCCTCTATAGGAAATGCATCAATCCCAAGTCATAACTTTAAATGTTTGCATTGTACAAACTTAGGTAAAATCATGCAACCAATATTGCAAACAGCAGGGTCCTTTAGTAGCTATTAATTCATATTACATACTCAGCATTTTATGAATACAGGATTAATCAAGCTCTATATTTTTCCTAGGTCTCAAATTTTGAACACAAGAATCATTCTCTGTACTTTATTTTGACAATAAAAGTATCTAATGGAATTTTATTACCTTGGAGTGGATTCATATTTTTGGTTTTCCCCAGTGAAGGGTAGTTTGATCCCATTGATCCTATGATAGTATACACTTCTTTCTTCCTGCTTCTTTTCTATATTTTGTTTATTTTTTTAGAAAAGGTTTGTATTCTCAGCTTCTATTTGTTGTTGTTGCTGAATTTGCATCACAATAATTTTAGGACATAAAAATCATCTTAAAATAAATTTATCCAATTTTTGGAAAGCACAAATAGTATATATAATCCCTTCAGTAAAGGGACAAAGGAAAAATTAAAGGAAAGTAGCTTGATCTGATTTATTTACAAAGTATGGAGATTTAGTAGCTGAATTTTACCCCACAACATATCTAAAACATCTGCACTCTCTGTGCTTCAGAAAAAGAAAAAGTTATTTTGAATTGCTATTTTCTACTTCCTTTTACACTTGCTCTCCAACTCCATTTCCCTGAAATAAGTTGATGTTTTGGATATTTTCTATTTTAAAATAGTAATGCATTTTTGAAAATAAATAATAATAATAAAACCCCCACTGGCAACTGCTATTCAACTTGGGAACTCAAAATTAAATTAAATTCTTCCGTACACTGCCACTATAAAATTTACCATCAGAACCTTTAGAAATGTGCTGATGATGCACAAAAGAAAATGAAATTCATTTTGGAGGGGGTTGAAATAAATTAGCTCTCTGCAATGGGTAGGCTCAGTCCCCAAGCAATAGCCTGGAGTCTATAAAGGACTGATTGTTTGAAATCAGGACATATATAAAATCAAGAGAAAAGGTCATATTCTCATTATATATTTTGCCAGCTCCGGTATAGTTCATACCATTTAGTTAGTCTCACATTCATCTATCTATTGACAATTTTTATTTAGCTCTAAATGAATGACAATGTATAGTATCTGGATTGCCAATACAGCATAGATATAGACATATTCTGCAGTGGATAAACCAATTAACATTTTGTTTTTCACACTGATATCAAGCAAGAATACAATGTCATACATCTTAATTCAATAATTATCCTTACAAATATATACATGAGATGAAATCTAACCTACAAATATTGAAGAATAAGGAATATTCATGAAATTCAATTTTCCACGCTACTCTTTGGTAAAAAGTAAAATATAATAGAAAGTAATAGAAAAGTATACATAAAGGAAAAATAAAAGTTTATTCAAAAGTATATTGGAGAGAAGGAAAAAGAGAGGAAAACAGAGAACAAGAAATAAAATTTGTCTTTGTATCATACTTTTAATATGAAGAATCTCCTTGAGATCTTCAAGGTTGGGATTAAAGGCTGGTAATAAGATGCTAATACTTTATGCCAGGAAGGAGTCTTTAAAATATTTACTTAGGCATTTAAGTGTTACACAAAGACCAAAAGGTAAAAAAAAAAAAAAAAAAAAAAAAAAAAAAAAAAGATGACTTCCAATTATTTATCCATTCACCCATGTGCCTGTGTCTCTCCATATATCACTTTCCAAGCTTCCATTAAATCAGAGTGTTTTCAGGGAGTGAATAAATGATTACTGCATTTATTTATTTTTTATAAAACCTATGTGCTTCTTTACATTTCTGTTTCTCTGCCATTTGCAGAACACTTTGATAAATAAGTTACTGTGCTTAGAGGTGGGGCAAGGCATAATGCCAGATCTGTAACACTCTAAATCCCATGCTCAAAAATATAATGCACGCTTTGTTTCTCTTGAGAATAAAAGATAAAATAATTTGTGACCTTTGTCAAGTTACTTAATTCTTCTGCGCCTCAGTTTTCTTTTTCTTTGAAACAGGGTTAGTTGTAGCATCTGCATCAAAGGGTCCTTGTGAAAGTTAAATGATATTATACCGGCAAAGTCCCTAGGACAAAGTTTGGTCTGTATCAAGTATTTGATAATTGTTAGGCTTTATTTTTACCTTAAGTCATATTTATAAGTCAGTCAATCATAGTCACAGTCCCAGTGACCTCAAGGAATAAAAACTCAAGTACTCTCAGATGTGCAAACTATCACTGCATTAGTCAGTGTTCTACAGAGAAATAAAACCAATAGGAGATAGATAGATAGATAATAGATAGATAGATATTAATAGATAGATACTAATAAATAGATAGATATTAATAAATAGATAGATACGGCTGAGAATCCTAACAATATGCACTCTACAATCTGGACAACTAGGAAGCCAGTGGAGTCCCAGGCTGAAGGCCTGAGAACCCTGGAGATTCACCACTTGTCCACTCCCAGGTCCCCACCACTGATACAAGACCTAGAGTCTGAAGGCCCAAGAACCAGGAGCTCTGAGGTTGGAGGCCAGGAGAAGATGGATGTCCCACCTCAAGAGGAGAGACAATTCACCCTTCCTCTGCCTTCTATTTGAGCCCTCAATGGGTTGGATGATACCAAGAGACATTGATGAGGGTGGATCTTCTTTACTCATTCTATTGATCCAAATGCTAATCTCTTCTGGATACACCTTCACAGAGACACCCAGAAATAATGTGCTACCAACAATCTAAGCATCCCTTATGCCAATCAAGTTGACACATAAAATTAATCATCACAATGATCAGGTCAGAGATTCTGGTCCATAGCATTGAGTCAAGCTTGCCAAAATCTGTTGGCACCTTTACTTGCTAAAGCCCACTAAGGTAAGACCACCACGGTCACACTGGCAGGAAAGTTGTGTTTACTGGCTTGCAAGTTACAACACATGAGCAGAACCACGAGCATCTCAGAAGGTGAGTGTTAAGAAAGTAAACTTAGATGATTTGTGGGGTACAGTTACTCACACAGTTTTCACAGCATTTGGACATAATTTGTAAACTAAGCAATTGTCCAGGATAGCCAACTTTCTTTTCTTCAGAACACATGATCTCATGCCAAATTATGGCTAGAGTTGTTTGTATGGTGTCTTATTAATATATGGTTATTAAAAAACAGTTTGTGGTTACTGAGTCTTGCGTTTGGTTTTGGTACAGTTTATCTATTCTGTGACTCATGGGAATATTTTACAAGTTGTAATTTATATTCAATTCTAGGTCTCTCCATCACGGCCTTTTTGCCAACAGGGCCATTTTTTACATTATCGGCAATTAGTTTGGAGACTTCCATTCCAGTAGTTCTGGCAAGAAATAACTGTGGTTTGAAGAAGATACTGTAAGTGGAAATGGAAATAAATGGCTGAACTTAAGGAATATTTATGAGGCAGAGCTAACAGGTTTTGGTGATTGATGAAATGCCAAGAGCTAAAGGAAAAAGAAGTTTAGAGTATGCCTGCAGGACGTCTACGTCCACAAAATGTTTTGGCAAATATACATCTACACAGATGAAGCAAAATACATATCCACCCACAACAGGTACAATGCTACCAAGGATTTAACTAAGAAATTAATATTAAACTGAGTGGAAAATCAAATGATATTACAAAATATTACTTACTCCATAACGCACCTTTTATATCAAGATGACTGCGATGTTAACCATGAAAATCATTTAAAGAAAACAATAATAGTGGATATATTTCATCCATTTGATTAAGAAATTGCATTTATTTTACTAGAATTTTAGATTTGCATAGCAATATTTTATTTTGAATTCGATATGATAGTCTAAGAGCAGATCTTCTATTTAACATTTAACAATTTCATTGAATTTGATCTTTCTGGTGGCAGAAATTTTAAGAATTCTCTGATTTTATTCACGCAAAAATTATTCCACTTCACTGAGTAGCATTTCTGTCACTCTGTTATGCCTAATGACTGTGCATTCATGCACAACATCTGACCCGTGTTTTATAATATTAACATGTGCACAGGGCAGTGGTAAATCAAAGGTTCCTTATTGTAAGCATTAAAGAATGCAATACAAGAGAATAAAAGCTTACAATTGGAGTTCTATTAAAAGGTCCAGCTAAAATCTAGAAAACAATTGTACCATAGAGTTGGTTTACAAGCTAGTTCAAGAACCCTGCTGGTTTAAATCATGTGTGAAATCTGCCTCTGCAGGGACATCTTTGATCATGGTTGTGCCTTCTTTACCTGATCAAGTAATTAAAGTAATATATAAGAGTTTTATAATGCAAGCTGGAAAATCAAAGTAAAGTCAGACTCTTTTCCCAAACACAGTAGAAAAGCATCAGTTATGGGCTACTGATCTCCTATAACAAATTAACCAGTTAGAATATTCAGCTCCAATTAAACAGTTTATCTTTTGACCCCTGTCATTTTGAATAATCACCCTCTTCAGTTCAGGATGACACCACACCTTCTAATCTCTATGGTAAAGTTAAAGACATCCTAGGTGCTCCCAGCACACCGGGTTAAAGGCACTCTCTGTTTTCACCCATGAACACATTTAGGTTAATTGCATTTGTCACTTGACATTACCCTGAATATATAAGAAATCTAAACCTAAATGAAAGTTTTCAAATATTTCTTATTTTGATTCCTTGAAAAATGAAATGAGTACCAGCAAACATTCTGAAAACAAAAGTCTTTTCAAATGTCAACAAAGAGATTTGGAATTTCGTGAATTAGACTTCATAGATCATAAGCACTGACAGACCCAAATCCAGTAAAGTAACCTTGGCGTTTCTGGCCCAAAAACATCTAGAAGAATAGGTGAATTAAAAGAAGCCTGGACTTAAAATGTAAGGCAAAATGAAATTTCTGCATTGTCAGGCTGGGTTCTTAAAGCAAATAAAACTTTTCACAGATAGAAACAATAATATGGTCTAGTTGTCTTCTGAGCTGAGGCAAAAACATATTACTATTATATCATCAGGTTAAAAATTACATTCTAAGTTATTCTCGACAAAAACACACATTGCAGCTTTGCATAGTGTACATTTTGTGGAACTGGGACCACAGCCTCTGGAATAAGTGAATTTGCTACAATAACAACCTGTCTGGGGTCTCTTAAGCACAGGTGGAATCAATCTTCAGCAAATTTTACAAATGATAGTGATAGGTATCATCTTGTGTTTTCTGAAATTGTAAATATTTTCAAGAGATTGGAACACCAATGTACTACAGCTTTATAACTTACAGATGGAAAGAGAATGGAGAGGGAAATGATTGCCTTATAAACACACAGGATATTGTACATTATCATTATTATTGTTTTCGATTCATCTATACAAATATTACACTTCAGTTAAGGACCAATACAAGAGTTATTTTGCTAGTAGGGGTAAAGGGCAGTTATTGAAACCTTAAAATCTGTATCCCCATCATATGCCGAAATAAAAAAAAAATAAAAATAAAAAATAAATAAATAACATTAAAAAAAGCAGTCGATGACAAAAAATGTTTTGTTGCATATTGAAGATTAAATATACATTTATCACAATGAGCTTCTCTCTTAAGACTACATTGTTAAAGTGAATTATGGGTAGAGATCATTAAATATATCTACTGTCATGTTATAAAATGAAACTAAAACAAGAATAAGGCATTTCAAGTGTCTTCTTCATTATTTATAATAAATTGGACTTTAAAAGATATATTATGTGTTTTTCAAAATGAATTTATTCCACAGTAACTCTGCTAGTCAGTTTCTTTCTTTACACAAAGACTTAGCTCAGTATCATTATTAAATAAAGTTGTCAAAAACTTAACTGACATGTATCTATACCAACTCATGAGTAATATCAGTCTAAATCAATATAATGATTTCTGTTAATATTTTGGATGTGTGCATACTCAGTGTATGTATTTATATATACATAATACTTCAATCTTTATATTCTTAATACTATAATCCAATCTACAAATGTTTGCTTGAATCATTCCTATTCTAGAGTTTCTCATGTTGTAGTTGAGTTTTTCAAAATAATTTTACTTTGCCTTTTTGAGGGTTTCCAATGGTTTAGTTTTTTATATCCATCTATTCTTGTTTTGTTGCTTTCTTTTTATTTTGTAATGTCTTATTTCTGCTTATGCGCATGATAGTTTTCCTTATTTTTACGGGCTTAAAATTAAAATTATTTTAAATTTTCATTATTATCTTCACCTTGTAGAGTAAACTAATTTCCAAAATATTACTGTATAAATTAATTTCCTCTGTTTTCTCATGTGTTTGGAATTTTGGTTCCCAGGCTCCGTATTGATCTTGATGGTCAGTGTTCTCCTTCTGTTGGTTGTTCTGCAGTTTTCTCCATCCTGCCTCTAGAGGATCATGTCTAGACCAGGTCTAATGCTGATGGCTCAGAAAAGCTATCACAGTGCAATAGTAGCAGTGCTGACTATCTGAGAAAGCAACACAAAGAGTTGCATTGAATCAACTGGATCACTCACTTAGAAGAGCCCTTTGCTTGGTTTAATGATCTGCTGTCTTGGTCTTGGAATTCTTAATAATATTACCCTTGAATTTGTGTTTGTCAGTGAAATCTGAAGGGGTAATGGAGCATGCACATGAGCAGAGGAGCTACGTGCAATACACAAGCCCCTGTTCCTTGATGCCTCATGCACAGAATAGCTTTCCTGATGTCCCATAGGCACAGAATTCGTGTATGCTCTGAGTGGTAATTCCAAAAAATTCAAAACAGGTACAAAAAAAAAATGTGTTATATGTAAACAACCCTGAGAGGCTACACTTTCTGTTTTAACCAGAATTTGCTGCAAACATAGAAAGAAGGCAACAGAGTTCTACGAAACATGAACAACCAAGGAACTCTATCATAACCTTTTTAACTTGGATGTTTCTTCCCTATATTAACCAACTATTTATGCTGAAAATAAAGACATAGAAAGGAAAAGAAACATAAGACAACTCATAGCTCTTCTTCCTTTTAGTTCTTCCTTATCATTAGTAAGCTCAAGGTAGAGAATGTTGGTAGAACGTGTGCATGTTGATAAGTTAAATATAAAAGTTTAGTTAGCTTTGTGCAGTGTTTCTATTATTGGTAATAACAAAACATGTGCACATACATAGTATGAAATGAATTGTGTTATTGTGGTGATTCTGTGTATAAGTTAAATGCTTTTATATTTGCATTTTAGACTGGCATTGCACAATATAAAAATGAATGTGAAAATTTATTGCAATAATTTAAACTTTTAATTTTACTTTAGATAGGACATTAAATAGCAAAAACAAAAACAAAACAAAGAAAAAATGACAAGTCTAGAAATAGACCACAGATGAAAGGAAAAATGTTATACTTTGGTACATTTAATGGAACTTTTTCTTGTGTTTCGAACTAGAGCGTCATACTTTCATTTTGCATTAGGACTTGCAAAGTATTAATATATAAGCAATCCTCAATACTAGGTTTAGGAAAAGCCAATATTTGGGCCAAAGGGTACTAAAGCCCAAGCTATTGCTTTGAAGCTGTGAACCTGATAAGGTCTTCTGTATAAGGTGGGACACTTTTGTTCTACAGGACCCTGTAGGAGCCTTCACTTATTTTGAATAGAGGCTTTAAAAAAAAATCAAAGATTACTGTTTGTATTTATATAATGCTCCATACTTAAGAAGGCAACCTCTCTATTATGCATTAAAGAAAAGTCTGTGGCTTTAGCATTTTTTATTTTTTAGTTTCTGATCTATGGATATATTTATCTTGCCTTGTTTATGTTTATCTTTTAAATTTTATTTATTCATTTTTTTTTATCAATACTCTGTATTTGGAGCAGAGTTATAGGCAGAGGTCTCCACAAGAGCACTGTTAACAAAAGTAAGGTGCATAGTTTTAGATAAGCAGATTTAATGAAATATAGATTAAACTTTAGATGTTATATATTTAACATTTCTAATAACATGTGTAATTATTAAGAAAAAGAGGGGAAAACAAATGGTTTAGTCTCCAAAATATCTACTGCATCAAAATGATTCCCCCAGGTATCTTCCCTGTAGTGATTACAGAAAAGCTCACTACTATAATCAGCATTCACATGAACACAACTGTACATGCCTGATGGTTACTAATATGGTAGCATTGTTTCCTTCTTTGCCAGATCTTTTTAATTTGAATTTATGTTGCAGTCATGGATTATTAGGCTAAACCAAAGAACTCTTTCCTCCCTATTTAATTCTATCTCTTTCATCAAGAAGGTGATTTTGCAAATAAACAGAGTATTTGGCAGCCTCAATAACTGAAAACAAAGCAAGCAAAATGGATGCATGCCATCTAGACTTTTTCAAAGATTATTTTACTAATCCCAAGCAAAATCACTATTACTATTGCATTTTAGCTAGGGAAGTTAAAAAAAAAAAACTATCACATTCTCAAAAACCATAGTCTTTCATAATTATGATTTATTTGTGAACCAGGCACAGAGCCATGCACAAAGGAAATTATACTCTTGTCTGAAACCTCTGCCTTCTGCAATGCAGGAGGTGGAGATTTGGGGGTGGGAGTGTGGAACATAATGAATAAATTTTCTCTGTCCCATAGTTTTCAGTGGACTACCAATTCAGTACCTTCAACCTTATGTTTTTGTAGCCTAAACCCATGTTTGGAAATGGTGTCTCTTCTGTTCTGACATAATTTACATTGTCTAAAATGCTAACTTTCTTGCCCACTGTACCTTGCCTAGTATCAAGATACACAGATTGGAAGTGATAAAGCCTGATCATTTTCTAGCCTAAGTGTACAATTGCCATTTGGCATTCTATCCAATCAAGATGAGAAAGTACCCACTGTTGCCAATGATGCCTTCCCAGCCAGTTGTGTTCTGGCAGATACATCAAGCAATGGCTCCAAGACTAACTCTGTAACTTTCCAAAGCATTATTGGTCTTTCTTCCTTACCTGACCAGTTTTAAGGATGGTAGAATTAGATGGATAGCTTTGTTGTCTACTGATTTATATGCATCAGAGTATCAACTTCAGACCAATGTGAAATGTATGCCTTAGTCAGAGGATCAAGCACATGACTGTATTCCTAAATGTTCTGCACTGATCTAACTGCACAAGAAGTGATGTCAGTGCCCACTCCTGGCTGTCTCCCTAGAGATTTCCTAGGTTTGAGGATGACCTCTATTCTTTGTCTCTTTTCTCATTCAAATGTTCTCTCAGCAATATCCTCATTAGAAAAGGAATGTCCTTTCTGGGGATTAAAGTAAATCAATCTGGAACTCTCACAGAGTCTATGCAAATGAACAATAGTTTATACATTTATAAAAGGACCAGGAAATAAAATATTTAATAAATAAATAAACTGTTTTTTAGGCTGACTAGTATCCTATATCTTTTTTTCCCTGTAAACTGGAAGAATAGTTAGAGGAATCCTGGAAATTGGTTTGATTTCAGTCACCTTAATGGGAGGTCATAAAATGTAAACAAAATAAGATACTAGCAAAAGTATGTGGCTCATGAGGAATCACTTGCATATCCTTCTCTTCCCTAGTACAATAAAAGCCAATGAACAGAAACTAATTTCTTTGATCAAGCATTTCAACGTAAGGAATCTCTCATTAAAACACAAATGTGTTATACGATTATCACATAACTAGCTGCCTTCTTGGAAAATTCACTTCATCAAATTAATGCTGCAGATTAATGGTTTAAGACATAGGAAAGGAATACAGAAACAGATACTTCCTGGAAGTTGGCAAGAGTGCCTCAGGATGGCAAGGATATTGTTGTCACATGGGAACACGGGGAACATGTCCCTGGAAGGAAAGACGCATCCCCTAGAAATGAGGTAATGAGCATAGAAAGGAAAAGTGGACAGAATGGAATTGAAAATTCAATTACTTCACAATTTTTCTGGGGCTTTCCCTTTCCCTAAATCATCTTGAGAGGTAGATTTGATTCTGTGTTATGCCCCAGAGCAAGGAAGAGGAATGAGTGCTATTCTATTCTAGAGGGTAGAGGTATGAGAGCAATATCCTCTGACTGACTCAAATGCTGAGCAGTAGTAGGAATTTGGATTATTTCAATGGTGATTGTTAAATTTCAAACTGAATTATATGATTTGGTTTTGTTATAATTTTAAGTAGGACAGATGAAAATAATGATTTACAACAGTAATATGTTGATTTTCTTGTTTAAAATATTTTTTTGGAATTTAGTTTCATGGTATATCATCTCAGCTTTGATTTTGCCTATTGCTAGTGAAATCAATTTTCCCCTAAGTGCAGAACTGCTTAAATCAGAGGTGGGCAAACGACAGCCTGGCAAATTTGCTCCTCTACCTGTTTCTATAAATAAAATTTTATGAAAACTCAGCCAATTTACTGCCCGCTTTGCAGTTACAATGGTAGGGTTGGGTAGTTATATAATAGTTACCTATGGCTTACAAATTCTAAAATATTTGCTATGTGGTGCTTTACAGAAAAAGTTTGCTGACTCCTTGTTTAAACGTAATCCTTTCTTTAAAAAATTTCAAGGGCTTGGTAGCGTTTAAACAAAACAACATGAAATTTTAGTAGTTGAACACAGCCATCTGGCTGACACATAACCATGGGAGTATTCCAGGAGGACAACATATTTTGAAATGTTAATTTGAAAATTAGCCTGAAAACCTAATTTTCTCTTCTTGTATATAATTTCTTTATTATAATTTGATTAAAAAACTGTATTATGAGGTTAACAAATGACTTCTACAAATTTCTCAAATATATTTAAAATATGATTATATATACTTCTTTTTAAGAATGCAATAATGCCTACGTAAACTAAAATTCATTATACAGAGAAGTGATTTACTATGTAATTAAGTATTTAGAATGCATATTGATATTGATATAAGCCAATTGCTTGACTATATGAGATTAGGTCAAAGTATTAGTTGGAATAGTACAACGCTAGAATCAGGACTAAAGAATCTGACTGGATAATGATCTTGATCCCCAAGAAAACTGATTTGTGTTCAAAAACAATATGGCAATAAGGCATGTTCCCATGAAATCTGAGCAGATGCCAGTATCAAAATCATCAGATATGTTAGCTAGGTATGCCACACTAGATCAATATGGGTAATCAAGAAGGCAGACCAGGACAAATGAAGGGATAGCTTTGTAGAGCTAAAAATTCACATCTGAAACCTAGACTCAAACCTTACTCCAGTTACTTCATGTCTGATGTCAACAAGTCTTTTTCCAGAATTTTTTCTGAAGTTTAATTCCCCTCTGGGAAGTCTGAAATGAAAGCACACTTATCCATCTCACAAGACAGCATACGGGGACCATGTGAGAAATGTGTGTGCAATAGCTTTGTCTGTAGGAGAGCCATTTAAAATTTATGAATTAATTTCTATTATAGTTAATATTGCTATTGTGCTAGTAAAATTTCCCACGCCTAGACCCCAGCTAAAAAAAAGCAATTAACATAGATCTCTAATTTTTACGTGGACCTTAAAAACATGTTTTCTTTTATATTTAACTTTCTAATATTTTTTTCTATAGATATTAACACCTTTCCTTTGCACAATTGTTACGTTTAATATAAGATGAAGAAGGGGTGATTTTGTGGGCAGCACAATGCAAACAGGTCTGACAGGGGAGCTTATCTACTCCACACCTTTGATGGGTCCAAAGGCCACCACAGGGCTCAATATACCTGTTTGTGACTCCCTTGGCTTGCTGCTCTAACTACCCTGAGCATTTGCTTGATGGAAGAGTTTCTTATGAATAATTAATTCTTAATGATGCCACACCATAGATGAAAGATAAATCTAAATCAGAATTGGCACCAATTTGTGTATCAAGCTAAGATACTAAACAGATACATGAGTGGTATATGTATACCACGGAGTACTACTCAGCCGTAAAAGACAATGGTGAAGTAGTACCTCTTGTATTATCCTGGATAGAGTTGGAGTCCATTCTACTAAGTGAAGTATCACAAGAATGGAAAAACAAGCACCACATGTACTCACCATTGAATTGGCACTAATTGATCAACCTATTTGTGCACAATACGGTAGTAACATTCATCGAATGGGCAGGTGGGAGGAAATAGAGGAGGTGGGTATATTCACACCTAATGGGTGCAGTGTGCCCTGTCTGGGGAATGGGTGCACTTGTAGCTCTGTCTCCAGCGGGTCAAAGGCAATATATGTAACCTAAACATTTGTAGCCCCATAATAGCCAGAAAAAATATTCAATAAAATTGATTTGTGTTATTAAAAAATGAAAAGAAACAGAACTGGAGAATGAAAGGAGTTAGCAGGAGGTGGGGTGGAAAATAGGAAAAATTAAAGGAGACTGGGGAAAGTAAATGGTGAGGAAAGAAAACCAGTTTTGAAGACAATTCAGTCAGTACTGAATCTCCCCCAGGATGTTGTTTTTATTATAGAGCCCATCTCACTTAATCAGATGGAAGTGAACTCTAAAAAGGTTGAATGGGGCCAGAAAGAGTGCCTCAGAGACTCACTTAGCAGACCAAATAGACCTCTCCAATAGCCTTGCCCCAGAGGACTGCTCATGGAGAAAGTTGCCTGCCTCACATATTAAAGTCCAGGTTTCTTGGCAGCCAGTGGGCTTCTTAATTAAACACACTTGCAGAGAGAAGTAAGTTTACACTCACTTGCCTGCCCTAAGCATAGCACAGGAACACATTTGGAAGAGCTCTCTTTCCTCATAATCTCATCTTTTATATGAGAATGTCTCATTATTAACATTTGGGAAACAAAAGTGATAGCTTTTGGGGGTAAACCCCCCAAATTGTCTGTGAGCTATAAATAATGGCCAAATTGATCACTTCCGACTATTTATTTATAGGTATACTTCTATTTATAGCCATACTCCTATTCCACCGCAAAATATCCTTAAAATTACCCAATATAGAGAGGAAAAACAGTAATAGTTAAATGTATATATAATACATACATATTTTATATTGTATAAATAATATATATTTTATACTATATATTTTTATATATTATAATTATATAATAATACATATAAATCTCGGTTTTCCATAGAGACTAAATTCTTAATAGATCAATGCCTAAAAAATTTATAAACTACAATGATGATCTTGATACTTAGGATTACAATAATGATCACTGTCATTTAATCCATATGTGACCAGAATATTAAAAACATTACCTAAATAAGTCCTAGGAAAACTCTATGAATTATGCAATAACATTTTTAGCTAACAAATGAAACACTAAGTAAGACTGGCTTTCTACAAAAGTTGATACTTTAAATTCCACTCTCTGGTCTAATTTAAGGATTCTGTCAAACTGCTAATAAGCAACACAGTGTCTTATCAGCAGTTTACAAATCTATACAGATCTAACAATTTTAAATCTAATATCAATAGAATAGTCAATATCCACAAGTATCAATAGCCAGAAAAACAAACTGCCTCCTTTCCAAAAGCAAAAAAAGCTGCTTCCTTCGTGATATAGCTATAGAAAGAACAAATCTAATTGTGCTCTAATTGTGATAAATACACATTTATTTATTCTCTGGAAGTACTATTTGCTCAAGTTTGGAGGGAGCTCTCACATTTGTCTTTATAAATAGCTCTGTTCAAATACAGAAATTCTGGGTAAAATGTATCTACATATTTTTACTAATGTTGGAAATGATCAGATGTTTCCAAATCTAAACCACATATTTTTCAATTTTGTATTTTCAATGTAGTAAATAGAAAATTATTTTGGAATGGCATATGGGACAATATGATATTTTCTTGGATTAACAGAAGAATCTACATCATTCTATTAGTTTTGTGAGCATAAAAAGAAGAAATACATAATCAGAAATTATGATACTAATAAAAATGTTAAGTTACAAATGGTAGCATAAAGAGCATAGCTTAAAAGATTAATTGGACTTTCTAATCATATACTGAATTTCATTTATGTTATACAGCTAGAACTCTCTAACATACACACAATTACTCAAATTCCACATTAATGTATTTATAGCTATTAATTCATATGCAGTTACTGGAACATGGACGTCTTAGTGCCCATCTAAAAGAGATAATATGGCTTAGTCTCCTCAAAGAGCATTTGTTTGCAGTATGAATATTTCATATTTGAGAGAGCTCTAAATTTGAATATAGATTGACTCATAATGTGGTCTTTGGCTCCACTCAGCAGTGTAAATGACATTGAGTAATTCACATAGCTCCTGCAAGATCTACAAATTTAACCTTAATCACATTACTAGATTAGATACCTTTGCAAATTAACTATAAGTGACAATGAGTCTTAGAAAATAAATATCCATAGGAAGCTATTTGGATAATTAAATATTTTATTCTTTAAAAATTAATGGGCTGATAATACAAAAATAGGTTAAAATGTTCACGTCGATTCACAAAAATATATTAAAATGGCCATTAAACATATGAAAAGATGTTCAAACTCATAATTAGAGCAACACAAATTTCTATTAACCAGAGATATCATTTACCATCTCTAAAATTGGTTAAATAATAAAAGTTATTACAATTATTGTTGAGAGTGAGGAAATTTCTTTTGGCAATATAAATTTGAAAACCCTTATGGAGGGACATTTTGCAATTCTAATAAATATAACCAATAAGCTTAACTTCTGACCCACATCTAGAAATTTGCCGTACAGATACAACTCCAATAATATAAAAACACATATCCACAAAGTTATTCATAGCAGTAAAGGTTATAATTCTAAAATGTTATAAACAGCTTAAATACTCAAATGTAAAAGAATAGTTGAAAAGTATTTGGTCCATCTACACAATGGAGTATCATCAGCTGTTAAATGAGGAATAAGATCTTTATGAACTGAATAGAGTGACTTCCAGGGTATGCTAGTAAGCAAACTAAGCAACATGCAAAGGAGTATCTATACTGTGCACTTTGCCTGTAAGTGAGAGAATAAATACATACATAGACACACAAGGAGAAGAAATCAAAAACCAATGAGATCAATTACTTACAGGGGTGAAGGGCTGGAACTGGGTGAAAGAGGGTGGAAGCAGTAGGCAAAGAATAGGGGGGCAACGGTTTGCTACTTCTCAGAGTATACATTATGGTACAATTCTATCTTTTGAAACCATATGAATTATTCATACATACTATAGTTCAGATGTTTGCCCTTGTAAATCTCACATCAAAATTTGATCACCAATGTTGGTGATGGGGCCTAATGGGTCATGTGGGCAGACCCTTCATAAATAGATTAATGCCCTCCCTGAGGCGGGGTGAGGTAGTGAGCACTCACTCTATAGTTCCCACAACAGCTGGTTTGCATAATCTGGCACGCCCTGCTTTCTTGCTCTCTTGCCATGTGATCACTGTACACACTTGCTCCTCTTGCCTTCTGCCGTGAGTGGAAGCAGCCTGAAGTCCTCACCAGCTGCCCAGTCTTGCACTTTTCTAGACATCAGAATCATGGGAAGATAGACATGTAAAAAGCAATTTCAGGGTCAAAAATTAAATGCAAAACAATACAACCATGGGATAAATTTTCATATAGTAGTACTTGTATTTACTTGTGAGTGGTAGGTCAGAGAAATTTTTTAGGAAGTAAATCAAAATGTGCACTCCCTTTCTTAAGGCAGGGTGTTGTTACTCGGCATCTCGAAGCACTCATTTTGCCCTGAAATTAGTTAAAAGAGACAGTAGCCCAATCTACGTACACTTGAAATGAGTCACTGCTGAAAGGCTCATAAGAAATGTGGCTGCCAGAATTTGAAATTACTAAGATAATTTTTATAGACATTCAGCTATCTTGTGAAATTAGCATAGTAGACACATAATGAAGCCTATAAATGATTTAATAATTTCTGTCTAAATATCTGCTGAGCATTTTTATTAAATTGTCAGGACATTGTTTGCTAGGTGATTAATCAGGGCCATATAAATAAAAGAATGCTTTGTCAAAATACTTGTAATTCATCTCTTTTGGAGTGTTCATATTCAGAGAAGATCCTATTTATTACTGTTACCATAACACAAAGATGCCTTCTACAGGCAACCATTTTCACATTGGTTTAGTAATGTTGTGGCTAATTTTCATTTGGTTAGGATTTATGGCATCTATCCATTGCCATTCAAATGAAATAAAAGACTCAATAAGTGTATAATTAAATATAAAATCTTAAAACGGGTGAAAGCAATGGAAAAGTGTATCCTTTTATCTGCCACCAGACTTGAACCCATTTGTTTACTTGCAAATGAACTGTCAATAGAGAAAATCTGCTTTGCGTGGCTGTCAGAGATTTATTTTATCCAGGGAGTGTTTGATTTCTTCTATTTAAATCGGGGTGGAAAGTGGAAGATGACTTATTTATGCTGTATGCCACAGACACCACATTGTGTCGTATCTCTTTGAGAGGAATTTAAGTACAGATATCTAAATACAAGAATCATGAATTTTAGAGTAACAGGGATATAGCATTCACTCTGTATTGGTTATTACCTGCTATTATTTCCATGAAAAAAATTTTTAGGGCAATTGGCTTAGGAAGAGTCACACAATCAATGGGGTTCGGATGAAAGTTACTAAATTTTTCTATAAACAAGTTTCATGTACCTTTGAAAATGAAGGCATCATGTCATTAGAATGGTTTTCCTGTATCATCTGATGCACATGAAATCCCTCCTCTAGGGAAAGCATTCTGCTCTGCAACTTTAAATTCAGTACTAGAAGAGAAGCAGATGATTGGATAGTTGAATTTCATCTCACAATCTACTCTTGATTTCACTTCTAGTTGCAAAGAAGCAGAAAGGGTAAGGACTGTTTGAAGAAATTCATATTGTGTGTGTGTGTGTGTGTGTGTGTGTTAAAGATGTAATATGTATTTTCTGCTATACATTGTGGTCAAAATGTTGGAAAGTCACTAATTTAGGTTTAGATTGTTAGGATAGCAACAGATTTTGTTGGCAAAATGTACCACCCCATAGAACTGTGAACAATAATAACCTAACATGATCTTAGTAAGATAATAATTATCTTAATCAACTAATATTAGTTAGACTGACTAAATCTTCCACTTACATCTAGTGCTATCCTTTATCAGTGATAAAGTAAAATCTGTATTTCAATTTGGTAAGTTAGAATGTGTAACTCTTTTTGCAAGTGGATGACAACTTCAGAGAAATTGTGTTATTGTATGAATATTTAAAATCTGATTAAGAAAACTGCAGCAAATTTTAATGTTATTTGACACTTATCAACTTTCTTGAAACATGATCATTTCCCAGAGGCCATATATTTTGACATTATACTGAATAAAAAGTATGTCTTAGCCTGGATTACCACACAAAGGCAGAGAGGTCCGCCAGTGTGGGGGAGTAATGATGACTGGATTGTAGTCATAGCTCCAGGTTTAGAAAAAACTTACTATATCTTCTGTTGGAAGAATCTCTCACTTGCTGGGAAACAGAGTCTCTAACACTTTAGAGCCTAAATATGCAAGTTGAGAAATGCAAGTTTTCCAAACAGGTTTCTGGAAGTGATGCTAAAAGAACCAAACTTTCCTCTAGTCTTTGGTTCCTCTTCCTGTTACACTACATGACAAGGAAACAAACCCATATATTGGCTACTGGTTTGATACATATCCTACAGTGGGTGCTGTTCCCAAGGTAGTAGTTTAGCAAAAATTTTAATAGGTCATTCTATTGTCTTGTTAGGCTAGTTTCATTTTCTTGACACACAGTATATGGAAAAATAGGTAGAGCCTATGATCACTTCGTTGTCATAGCTCTTTTTACCATAAAATTGGTCCTTTGGTCTGAGAAGATGTATTGTATCCCTTCTTGGCAAGTCAGAAAATCCATAAGCCCTCAGAAAATGGTGCAGGCAGAGATATAAAGGTTTAGAAAATCTATCTAGGGTGAAATGAGTCTGAAGTAACTAACTTCTCAACACTTGGCTGGCCTGTTCTGAGTTATGGTATCATATTAAAGACTCCTTATTGGTAGATGCTCTTGGTAGATAAAGTATTATACTCAATTATCACATTACCTAGATAATTCTCAATGAGAAAGTGCTCCATGCTATTGGAGCCATGTATTATAGAACCCTGCCTGCCACTGTGCCCTCTGCATTCATAGGACTTTTGCACAAGGAGTAATCAAGAAGACAGGAAGCCTGACAACCACTGGATAAGGTATTAAGTCCACCTGTTTGGTAAGTTACTTCTCTGTGGGGAATGGATGCTCTGTGGTAGGAATTTGCAGAAGATACAAGATCTACATGCTTGGTGCTCATTTACATATATCCATCTATATTTCTCTTCTTAGACTTTCTTGTTGATTTTTCAATCTTGCTCTTTTTACATTCATGACCCACTAGTCAAGCCATTCACTACTGTCTGAGTCCATTCATATCCTTACCTAGACAATGTTTATCTCTGTAAATGTGGAAGACCACGTGAACCTCTCATTGGACAGATCCTTATCCATGGCATGCTATCTTTTAGAGTGACCCCTGAGAAGAGATTTAGTGTTGCAGCATTCCTTTTTAGCTCACATCAACATACCAGGTAAAACCATCCATTATCTAGGTGGAAGATATTTTCCACTTGTGTTAGGTAGTTATAGAAAATTCCCCATTAAAACACAGTTGCAGATAAGGGAGAGACATCAGTGAAAAAGAAGCAAGTTACATGAGAGTCTGGGCTACTTCTTAATGCAACATCTTTATAAACATTTTACTGCTCAGGCTAATACTAAATAGAAAAATTCTCTTATGCAAAAGATTATTATTGTATCTGCATGACCTTAAATATTAGAGTATCTGATGCTTCCCAACATTTTGCAGGCAGCTATGTTTGACTTCAGAATGCTATTAGGGTCCAATAGCTCACCAAGAGCACTGTTTTATATATGGTAAGTAGTTTCCTGCTACAAATGACATGGCCTTGCTGGGCAGTCATTTTGAGGCATGACTGAGACTCAAAGCAACTGTATCAATCATGGATGGAATTTTAGATATCCAGAGTAATGTGTTATATCTATACTGTAGCCTGTCCTGATACAGAGACTATTGTCTTCTAGGTCCCATGCAAAACTGGTATCTCTCTGCACCATCTACTAGTTTGGGGCAGTATATACCCAAATATAGTATATATTCTCTCCCAAGTCCAAAGAAACCTACTAAAAATGTTATGCCTGTTTTATAGAGGTTCAAGGTGTAACAAGTTGTCCTCTGCTTTTAAGAGAATGTTCTGATATGCTTCAGAAAATTGAATCACTAAACACTTTTTTGATGAGGCAGGACTTTAATCGTTTCAGTATTTTTCTCCCACATCTTACCATGCATTTATTTTGCATGTGATTCTGATCACTAGAGCTGATTAACTTGGTAACACCATATAATGTACTAGTATGATATTCTTCAGAAAGTCAAGAAAATAAAGATCCTATAGACCTGCGGTCCTCAACCCCTAGCCATGGACCAGTACCGGTTCATGGCCTGTCAGAGACAGGGCCAGAACTCCATGGCTCCCAACTCCCCACCCCCACTCTCACCTCTGTCCATGGTAAAAATTGATTTCCATGAAACTTAGGAAAGGCAGGGGTGGGGGTGGGGAGAGCGGGGATGGTGCACACTTGGAGGTGAGTGGCTTAAGTGGTGGGAGAGTGAAGGAAGCTTCATCTGTATTTACAGCCACTACCCATTGCTCACATCACTGCCTGAGCTCTGCCTCCCCTGCTCCCCCCGTCAACCCATCCATGGAAAAATTGTCTTCCATGAAACCAGTTACTGATGCTAAAAATGTTGGGGACTAGTGCTATAGACCATATTGTGACCAAAATCATTATGGTTAACATAGCCTGGAGCATGACAGCAAATGTTTACTGCTCTCCTCATATAAGAGAGAATTGGTTTGGATTTTCCTTAATTATGGGGATTGAAGAGAAAACATTCCACTGATAAGTAACTACATATCAAGTATCATAGGTATAATATTAACTAAGCCCACATAGAGTAGTCCTCAGCAGCTACAAATGTAATTACAGATGAAGTTGTATTGATGTGAGGCAGTGCAGGAAAAATATTTTATACTGAGTAGAAAGCTGATTGACATTAAAATAATGTTAATTTCTAATTTTTTGTAAGTTTGAAATTCTTTTAAAATCTTTAAAATAAGTCAAACATCCTATCTCATTACACACATAGGAAAATGATGATAGGATGATAGCAAAGCTAAATATGATGTATTTATATAATGAGCATATTTTTGAAACTTACAATGTGTCAGTCACTATATTAGATGCCTTACAGACTATAATTTATTTAGTTGTTTTACTAACCCTATGATAAATTTTGTGCATATAGAGCTTGTTATTTGTCAAAGTCACACAGTCATTACTTGGAAAAGTCTGAGATTCAAATCTGGCTGACTGAAATGTGACTACACTTTCCCTTATACTGCCTTCCTTCATAGTTTATTGCATAGTTTCAGGGACTTTTATTTTCTAACATTTGTTTTATAGCAACTGTTATTTTTCACAGAAAGACATGGGGAAAGGAATAAACAAGAATCTACCTTGTCTAATATATTAAAAAATTAACAAATGATGGCAAAATCAGCTAAAAATTTACTAGCAGAAAATTACAAAGAAAGGGTAACCTTTTGCTTACAAAAAGTCATGAAATAGAAACTGAGAAATAAAACAAATTTTGGATCTGTGAAGAGCAAGACTCTGAACCACAACTCTAGGAATCCTATCAGTCTATTATAATTACTCTCAAAAACTATTCTCACAGATACCAATTTACTCTTTAGAGGGGCAAACTAAGTAGATGGGCCTATAGTTTCCTCCTTTCTCTCTTCTGACTGGGATGTAGTCTATATGGATTTTGTGAAAAGGTGAGTGAAATGGTGATGGGCTGTTGATATCCAGGGTTGATTCTCCCTGTGCCAGTCAAGACTCCAGGGCTGGACACCATAAGGATATGGGGAAAACCCAGGAGAATGGGTTTTCCTCATTACATATTATTTAGAGTGAAGTATAATAGTATTACAACTACTCTGAAGATCACTTTATATTGACTGTATTCATCAGAGACTCCAAATGCTGGACATCTCATTGCCTGTGACTCTTCCTTATAGTCAGAAAGAATTTTTCTCTTCCTCACTCACCTTTGTCTAGACTCACTAAGGCTATAGCACAATTGTATAGGCAAGGAAAGGAGTATCACATAACTCCAGACTTGGTAGAAAAAAATCAAAGAACCAAGTCAGAACTCATGGCCATTTGAACTTTCCAGAACTTTGGATTACTTTACATATCACTCAGATATGTAGGCCAAGCCAAAGTACCCTTGTAAAGGATGAATCCCATTAAGAAAAAAAAAAAAGAAACAGAAATGAACCACATAGAAAGAAAATGACTTTTAAAGGTCCTTTATACATTTCCCAGTGCTTCCTCTTCTGATTTCAATAGATATACTTATTCTCCTAATACCATATTATCCTTTATTTCCTAATCTTTTAAAATAAGGTGACCTCAGTCTTGCAGGTGGTAAAAAGGGAAATTATTGAATAAACATTAGTGCCACAGATGAGAATTGCTCCTTTAAAGTCAAAAATTGTTCTGCTTTATGTGTCTTCTCTAAAGTGCACACATTTCAATTCCCTATTTGCCCTTTCTTCTATTTAAATATAATTGAGTGGAAATGATGTTCTCCGGAATATGTTCTTTGTGAAAGAAGTTAGATAGCATATACTCACTAGAGGGAAGAAAATTCTTCCTAAAATCCCTTACCCAGCATTGAGCTATACTTTGTACTTTGTAACTTCCCTTTTGTTTCACACTACAGAATCTTGTATGCCAAATGCTTTCTACTACCTCCGTGGGATTCCTTTTATTATTATTTTAAGGGAAGGGCTCAATTTGTTTCTATATTCTTGTAAGAAGACTTGTTCCTTGTGTTTTTTCTGAAACTATTACTATACTTAACTTACATTTACTAAATTAATATCTCCAGCCCTATCTTCTTCCCTGAATTTGGTATATTCAACTGCATCACACATTTTTATCTGGATGTCTAACAGACAGCTTAATAGACATATCTATCACAAACTCCCTATTATTTTTCTCTCCCTGATAATGATTGTCAATCCCAGATTTTCCCACTTCAGGAAAAATTTCATCCAGTTCCTCAAGTCCTAATCCTAGAGGCTACCTTAGGTTCCTCTCTTTCATCTCACACCTTTGTCATCAGCAAGTCATTCTGGTTGAATCATTAAAATATGTCCCCAATCTGAACACTTTTACTACTCTTCTATTGCCACCAACTTAGTCCCAGCCATCATCACCTGAAATGTAGATGAATGTAATAAGTTTTTAAATTGATATCTTAACTTTCACCTTTGTTCCTCTCCAATCTATTTTCCATACAGGAGCCAAATGGTCTTTTAAAAAGTTAAGTGATCATGTCATTCGGCTTTTTAAAATTCTACAATAGGTTCTCATCACATATATAATAAAACCTAAATTCTTACCGAAGTCTATAACTTACCATACCTTTTGGGTTTTGCCCACCTCTTAACCTTATTTCCTACCCTGTCCCTATTTAACTGTGCTCCAGCCAAACAGGATTATTTGCTATTTGTTCCTGCCTCAAAGATGCCCCTACCTGGAGTGCCTTATCCCCAGATTTCCTTATATAATAGTTTCCTCTCTTCCTTGATTCAGGTGCCTTGTTCTAATGTCACTTCATCTACAATATTGTCCCTTTCTCCCTACTAGGCTCACTCTAAAGTTCTATTTTTTTCCTATAGCATTTATCAACTTTTGACTTTATATTATATATATTTTAGCCAAAATGTGTTGCCCCCTAGCCATCATTAGATACAATTCATAACTAAAAGAATTTGGTTTGTTCTTTTTCTATTTATACACCACTATAGCTCCAAACAAGGAATTCTCAATCATGGCACCATTGACATTTTGAACGAGATAATTCTTTGTTGTGAGGGGCTGTCTTGTGCATTGAAGGATGTTTACCAGAATCCTTCTGCTTACTACCTGGTTTATCTCCAAACATTGCTAAATGTTCCATGAGGGGCAAAATTATCCACCCTAAGGGAAGTAATCTCCCATAACCTAACACTGCCTGTCATATAGAAAATGTTTTCTATGTGTCTCTCTTCCTCTTTTTCTCTGTTTTATATATGTAGTCAACTACATTTAATGACATAGGAAAATATTGATCTCAGATTTTTTAAAAAAAGAATGGAAAAAGATTTACAAAGCTCAGTTATATAAAATATTACAACATATTATGTATATTTTTGTTTGCATAACAAATAGAAAAAAATCACTAAAAGAAACATATAACAAAATGATATCAGTAGTTGCTCTGAGACCTGTGATTCTGAGTTATTTTTTCTTCATATTTTTCTCTCTATTCAACTTTTTAAATCAAAGGAAAATAACCTAATGTTTATAAATAACAAAACAACAGCCAAAAGAAAATATGTTTTAGCAATACCAGAAACAAATCTAAGTATTGCCGTACTCTGCTTTTAAAAAGTTTTATTTTTTTTTTAATTGTGCCTTTTGACACTGGAGACAATATAGGATACTCTTTTAGAGAAACTGCTATGTGCATGTATGTAAGGAGATAAGTGTGTGCTTAGGCACATATGCACACCTATTTGACAGAGAATTATCTCTTTCATATTGCTAAAGGAAAAGCTTTAGAAAAGTTGAACTGAACAGAGTTTATCTGAACAAAGAGTGATTCATGAATTGGGTGACACTCAGGACCAGAAAAGTTTTAGGGAATTCACCCAATAGCCTGAGTAGCAAATTCTTATATGCCAAAGAAGGAAGCAAAGTAAAGAAATTATGTGATTGCCTATAGCTAGGCATTTGCCTTATTTACCTGGTGTGATCAGTTGGCTGCCTGTGATTGTCTAAAGGTTGGGCTATCTGTGATTGGCTAAAATATCATTATTTGTGACAAAAAAAAAAAAAAATACTCCAAAGTTATGTTTCAGTTTGTATACCTACTAAGTTAAATTGTAGTTTGTGCAAAAACTCTAAGTATGAAAACTGTCTCAGGCCAATGGCCTCTTGCTTATTTAATTTAATGATATGGACAGAATCTAGGGACTTGATCACAAAGGCAGATGGCAAAAATGAGACTCATAAAATTTTTGGTTGGTAGCCACTTTAAAATCTGTAGTTTGTACCTCTCTCCATTTTTCTTGCTCTTTCTCTCTTTCTGAAGTTTCAAGTTTCCATATGTTACCATTTTACTTCAAACTGAAGAATGTGAAGAATGTCCCTAAGCAATACTACATAGATCTACTGATGACAAAATTCTCTTAGTTTGACTTCTGGTTTCAGATCCAACGTATACAGAACTTAGAAATTATCATTCTCATACTTAGAAAAAGAAAGTGCTGATAAACCTGAAAATCAAGAACTTGTCTTGAACTCCTTTGAGAACTAAAGTTTCAGGGCAAACTGATACACTGAAACCTGGAGAAACAGAGGAATCCAGAGAATTTTAGCCAAGACCTCTTACCTGGAAGAGAAGCCAATAAATTCATAAATTAGTAGGTACACTTATAGTAGGTAATTTTTACAAATTACTGGAGGCTTAAGATAGACTAATGAAAAATGAAAAACTCCTGGGGACCACAGTGTTAGGAAGTTCCACATATTTTAGTGAGATTGACTTCCATGAAACACAGTAGATTATCATGAAGAATCCAAGAAACATCCCCTCACAGGTCTGACAAGAGTGGGAATGAGTAATCATTGTGAAATAAGTGCAGAGCATTCTTCATAAAAAGGCCTACATTCCAGGAGGAAAGACTTTACCAGGGTTTATGCCAAATGGAAAAGGACATTCCTACCAGTTCAGCATCATCTAAACTTCTCTGATAGGAAAAAGAAAATTAAACCACCAGAGAAATACTTGTAAAGCCATATCTCAGAGGCATAAGCCCACTAAAAGACTGACATTTCATCATAAGATTATAGTATGCTTCCCCTCCTTACAGCTTACCACCACACAAATAGAGTTCCAGAATAATAACAGTGGATTGCAACCAAAATAGCTGTAAGAAATATGCTTTCTCTGAGGAGGAGCACTTAGAGAAGCCCAAAGCCAACAGAGGAGAACAAATAAAAGAGGAGACTAGAGGAATCTGAAGCCCGTGGCACCTACAGCTATAGTAATAATATTGTTGGTAAGAACAGCACTATCAACCTACTTGACCTAGTTACATTCATAGAATATCCTATACAACAAAAGCAGAATACATATTCTCAAGTTCACATGGAACGTTCACCAAGAAAAATCGCCTTTAAACCATCTAATACATCTTAACAAATTTAAAAGAATAGAACTCATGTGAGAAATGTTCTTAGATCACAGTGGGATTAAAATAGAAATCAATAAGGCAATGACAGCTGCATAATCCCTAAAATAGTTGAAAGTTAACCAGAATACTTATAAGTATCATGAGTTGAATATAAAGTCTCAGAAGAAATTTTTAAAAATATTTTAATTAAATGAAAAAATTCAACTTCTCAAAATGTGTGGGATTCAGTGTGCCTGAAGAGAAATTTATGTCATTAAGTGTTTATGTTAGAAAAGAAAATGAAAAGTAAAATCAAAAACCTAAATTTCAAAAAAAGAAAGTGCCAGGTCCAGATGATTTCACTGATGAATTTTACCAAATATTTAAAAAGGAAATAATAACAATTTTCCACAGTCTCTTCCACAAAACAAAGGGAACATTTTTGTACTCATCCCATGTGGTAATTACTCTAATATTAAAACCAGGTAAAATCATTGCCAGAAAGAAAAACTGCAGAAGAATGTCTCTGATGAATATAGATGCAAAAATCTTCAACAAAGTTTTGGCAAATCAAATCCAATATATAAAAACAAAACACACTAAATCAAATGGGATTTATTCCAGCTATGCAAGACTCTTTTGATGTTTGGAAAACAATGTCATCCACCACACCAAAGGTTAAAGAAGAAAAACCACATGATCATATTGGACACCAAAAAGCATTCGTCAAAATTCAACAACCATTATGATAAAAACTCTTAGCAAACTAGGAACAAAGTATATAACTTCCTCAACTTGATAAAGAACATCTACAAAAACCTTCAACTAACATGAGAAACTGGATGCTTTCCTTCTAAGACTAGGAACAAGGCAAGGGTATCCTCTTTCACATCTCCTCTTCAACTTTATCCTGGAAGTCCTAGCTAGTATAGTAAGACCATAAAGAGGAAATAAACAGTACACAGAATGGGAAGGAGAAAATAAAACTATTGTTATTCATAGATGACATGTTTCTCTTTGTGGAAAATCTCAAAGATTCATCATCATGAAGAAGACAAAGAAAAGAAAAAGAAAGAGGAGGAGGAAGATGGGTAGGAGAGGAAGAAGAAGCAAAAAAAAAAATCTAGAACTACAAAGTGAGTACATAGTGAGTGCAAAGTACAAGGTTAATTCACAAAAGTCAATTTATTTTGTATATTTCAGCCAGCAAGGACAATCAGAATACAAAATATAAAAGTCATTCATAGTGTTTATTAAATGCATAAATGTATTTGTTTATTTATCATTATCCAGCATTATACAAATAATGTCAAGTGCCCAAGATACAATAATAAACAGAAAACATATTTCCTTTCCTAACAGTCAAATTTTGGTCAGTTAATGAGCATTTCAGTCATGAAATTGACCAGATACCCCAATCTTTCTGAGATTCAGAAATCTCATTTAAAAATAATTTAATCAAGTGTAGCTCAAAGAGTTGTTATGATACTTTTAATAAGAAGTTCTGACTTGAGCGGGACAAAGGCAATATATGTAACTCAAAGATTTGTACCCCTGTAATACGCTGAAATAAAAAAATAATAATAAGAGAAAATAGACATAAAATGAACATACTATGTATGTTCGCATAGCAAATAGAAACTTCTTCATAAATAGTACTTGAAGCCAAAGCTAGTATTAAGCATACATTGGGACTAATTAATTAAATGAAATTGGCCTCAACTATCCAATAGGTACTTGACCAGACACTGTGGTTATAAAGATAAATTAGAGAGGCACATGTTCTCCTTCAAGGGCCTCTTCAGCTGACACTTAAGTCAAATAGGGACCACGTATGTCTTAACAATCCTGCTCACATCATATCACTGTTATCTATTTTTATCAAGCAAAGTGTATTCAAATTAGTCACCTCTTTCCTTATTTCTTATCACATAGACTCAAAAAATTAGCTATGGGAAAATTAACTGTGGCACATGAAGTATGCCATAATTAGCTTTGGATTCTGTCAAACAACAAAAGAGATTATCTGAAAATGATCCATGAGAATATTTGTAAAACAGCCACGAAATTAGTACATTTATAATAGATGAGGGATTTTTGGCATTTTACTCTAGAAATACTGCCATGATGCATTAAGTGAACTAATTATATGTTCATTTGCAGTGACTTTTAAATAAATAGGTTCTATTATTGTGCAAAGAGTATCTTGCTTTTATAGTAGGTGGCAATAATGAAGTGGTTTGGTTTCTAATATTTCACATAAATCTAGTGAAGAAAAAAATGAATGAAAGTTGGAAGGGAAAATAAATAAATTAGAACTCTGTATTGGAGCTCAAATGACTAATTCTTGGTGGTTAGCTCTGCTTTTAGGCTCTCTTTAATTTTAGCCAAGTCTTTCCTCATTCAGTGTCTCTGATCTCTCATTTACAAGGTTAAAGGGTTGAAGTGGATCTCTTTAAAAAGAGAGTAGATCTCATGTGTTCTCATCACACGCACACACACACAAAGTAGCTATGTGAGGTGACAGATTTTAATTAGCTTGAATGTGGTAATCATTTCACAATATATACATATATTAAAATATCAAGTTGTCCAACTTAAATATATGTATAGTTTATCAATTGTACCTCAATAAATCTTGGAAGAAACCCTTGTTCTGGCTCTAATATTCTTGATTCTAGTTACAAATTTTATAGTCTATAAACAGTTCCATATAAGTAATTAATAGTAAATAATAAATAATTATAAGAGAACATAGAAAAATTAAAAGATGTTTGCAGCCAAGTACACATATAATCACCACTATATTCTGCAGGTAACACTTTAATATACTTTATCACATATCTATGCGTCTACCCATTGCTATTTGTTTATCAATCAATATTTAAGGTATTTGTAAGTGAGCTGCATATATTAGTAAGTTTCCTCCCAAATATTTCAGCATGTATATCATACAGTTGAATATTTTCTATTAGTTGACCTCTTTTTGAGATAAGATTTACATACAATTAAAGGTATAAATTATTGCATCACTTAAAAATTCTGATAAATGCATACACTTTGTATAACCCAAGGCCATATCAAGATATAATTGTCATCAATCCAGGAATCTTCTTTATGTCCTTTTCCCAGTAAATTCCTGTCGCCCACCCTCAAACAGCCATTATATATATAGCCTGTTTTAGATATATAAATAAAATCATGGAACATTCATTCTTTTGAATATGATTTCTTTCATTCAATGTAATGTTTTTAAGATTCATCTATATTGCCGTATGTATCATAGTTTGATCCTTTCAAGGATAAAATATTCTTTCATAGGAGTATGTCACAGTTCATTTTATTGATGAACATTTGGACTACTTACAGTTTTGGTCTACTATGAAAAAGTTCTATGGACTTTTAAGATTCATTTTTGTGTGTAATATTTTTTCTTGGATAAATATCTAGGAGTGAAACTATTGTGTCATATGCACATTTACTTTTTAAAAAAACCGTTAATACCAGTTTGCTGGTGAGTACATGTGGTGCTTATTTTTCCATTCTTGGGATACTTCACTTAATAGAATGGGTTCCAGCTCTATCCAGGAAAATACAAGAGGTGCTATATCACTGTTGTTTCTTATAGCTGAATAGAACTCCATGGTATACATACACCACATTTTATTAATCCACTCATGTATTGATGGGCTGTTATTAATCCACTCATGCATTGATGGGTTGTTTCCACATCTTTGCAATTGTGAATTGTGCTGCCGCAAATATTCGAGTGCAGATGTCTTAGACTGCGGCCTAGGTAAAGAATTTATAAAGAAGACCCCAAAGCAATCACAGGAGCAACAAAAATAACTAGATGGGACTTGATCAAATTAAAAAGCTTCTGCACAGCCAAGGAAACTATCATTAGAGCGAAGATCGATAACAGAGACTGGGAAGGGTGAGTTGGGGGAAGAAAAAAAGATGAAAAGAAGTGAGTTAAAATATAAACATATAGTTAGTTAGATACAAGGAATAAATGTAATGTTTGATAGCACATAAAATAAAACTTATACAAAACGTTTAGATACAAGATAAGAGAAATTTCAGAAAAGAATATTAAAGTTCGACACCTATTGTTGCATTGATGCTAGGCTGATAGAAATGTTACACTTATTTGATCTTCTAACCAAGTCAATAATAACCTTTCCATTTCAGTAATTAATCCACTATGTTGCTTAGTAATAATTGCTGCTTTCATTGGAGCACTGTCTTTCACATGTTCCATTATTCTCACTTTATCCTTTGTAATTTTTCTGATAGAGACTAAAGCCTGATGCTTTCCCAAAGAATGATGTCTGGCCTTTCTCCGAATGCTTAATTATTTCTACTTTATTTCCATTGGAATCACCTTTCTCTAGGCTGCAGGCTCATCTGCACTTGCACTGGACTTTGGCTTTGGAGGCAAGGTTCTCAGAAAACTCAGTAAAAAAGATGGAAGTCATACTGTGCATAGAGGACTTTAGAAACAATGAGACTAGCTGCTAGGGTAAAGATGCTGTGCTAACAAACCACTTACGCCATGGGGGTTTGTTTACATATGCAGAAGAAACTAGTTTCCGAATTATTAATTTAATTATTTAATTATAAATTATCCTCATGGGAAGCCTTGGGAGCTCTCTCATATGTACCAAACACTATAAATCTGGTTGTCCGTAACCCAGGGACTGCCTGTACTCATTGTTTATCTTGAGAACATGTAGAAGATGAATTGTATCTGCTGGGCTATATCAAGGGGTGAGGTTTCTTTCTGTCTTATCCCTTTAGCCATTGCTTGTAGCCTGTCATGTACATCACATTCTAGTTTAATGTTCATTCAACAGTAAAATTATTTTCTTCTCTTCTGCATTTGAAGGAAGGTTTTCTGTTATGGCAGGAAAATTTTGTTTTTAATTATATTTCCCCAACACACTTTAGTCCTGATGAAGTAAAATAATACTTGTGAGGGAGTTCAGGAAATTCCACCCCAAAACATGGTATGCTGATTACTTTGAACTGAAGGCACTTGGGAAACAGCAGATGCAGACAGAGAGGATTTCTCTGAGCTCCCCGCATCTGCCTAAAGATGAATCCTCCAAAAAGAACTCAGTTGTCATGAATCCTCTCATGAGGAAATTTTATGAACCAGGGGGGATTAACTCAGATCACAGAAGAGGAGACTGGAGGCTGACACCATGCCCAGACAGACTTTGTCACAGGCTATCACCTGTTCTTCTAAGGGCCCATTCATTTTCCCAAAAATCATTTAGTCTCCCCTAAGTTGCTTCCTCTCCCCCCTCCTCTGTCCCCTGCGAACAGGATATGTAAGCTTCTAGATCTCACTGGGTTTTGGGGTATTCACTTTTCTTTCAAGTAATGCCTCCATGGATATAATAATTTGTGTACTTTTCTCCTGTTAATCTGCCTATTGTCAGTTTATTTCATAGACTCAATTATCTTTCCTTTCCTACACTTGCTGTTCCTTTAGAAAACAGTGACCCAAACTGGATAGCATAAGATATTGAACACATATATTGTGATGAGAGAGAAGTGAATATATATCTATTTGGATGGATTAGAGAATTCTGTTGCAAAAAAAATAATAAAAAATATTTTAAGAGTACATTTGAATAGATAATTGGGAGGTAGAAAGAAGGTACTTTTAGAATTTGATATAAAAATATGGAGGAGGTGCCAGGTGCAGTAGCTCATGCCTGTAACCCTAGCACTCTGGGAGGCCAAGGCGGGCGGATTGCTCAAGGTCAGGAGTTCAAAACCAGCCTGAGCAAGAGCCAGACCCCGTCTCTACTATAAATAGAAAGAAATTAATTGGCCAACTAATATATATAGAAAAAATTAGCCTGGCACGGTGGCACATGCCTATAGTCCCAGCTACAGGGGAGGCTGAGGCAGAAGGATCCCTTGAGCCCAGGAGTTTGAGGTTGCTGTGAGCTAAGGCTGATGCCACGGCACTCTAGCCTGAGCAACAAAGTGAGACTCTGTCTCAAAAAAAAAAAAAGAAAAAAGAAAAGAAAAGAAAAATATGGAGGAGGGAGATAATTGTGAAATTAATCTACCAAGAAAATTGTCACAAAATACAAAAATATATTTTACTTTTGTTTAAGGTTGTTTGACAGGAACTGACAAATGTGAATGATAGAATGTAATGATTCAAAATGGAATACTGGTATTATGTGGTGAAATTTTTCATGTTTTACATGCATGTTTTACATCTATAATTATACATTATAATTTTATGTCTTTAAAGAGGCTTCGAATCTGTGGATATGAATCATATTATATGAATATTTAAAAATATTTTATGTTTTATGCTAAATTGCCCCGGTTGTTAAGATAAAGAGGAAAAATAAATATAGTTGACTTGCAGAATCAAGATTATAAGACTACATTACATTTATATATGCTTCTGGTCATAATTGTGCAATGGACTAAGGTCATAGTAGGAAACCAGCCAAAGTGAAAAATATGCTAGACAAAGAGTAAGCTGCGCAAGCACCACTCCTGGATGTTCAGGTTGTATCGCCCTCCCACATGCTAATGAGATTATAATGAGCTAAGTAGCAGGTGCGTAATTAGCAGCTCATTTCCTTGTGTCTAGCTAGCTCCACCCTGATTAAAAGATACAGACAAGTATTTGAGGGGAATTGGTGAGGTAGACCAAGGATGAGGTCACAAGGGATGGGCTCAGTGGTTACCAAAAGAACATATCTTGAGTCTGTGTGCATGAGAACCTCTCAGATACAATGCAGGTATTCATTCTCCAGCTTATTTAAAGATAGTCATTTCAAATTAACTAAGTTGTTTTGTGTATCTTTGGGCTCCCCTTTGTCTGCCTGTCAACACTGTTACAAGAAAAGAAACTTGAGAAAGAACAGCAATTACTCTCCTGGTTCCCTATGTGAAGTGTCTGGGGAGTGCAGAAAGCATTGCAGCCTGATTAGGGTGCTTTCTCACTTCATTCATTCTTCCAAAGTGGGTTGAGCTCTCCCTTTGAGAAGGGAGTGGAGGTAGAATGGGAAATCAATAAAGTAGAATTGTAGTGAAAATGGGAGAAAAAGAAATCAAGCATAAGTTTAAGAAAAATGGAAAATTATATTCCAAACAATTGGGGCTTCTAAAGCCCTCTTTAGAAAATCGATAGTAATATGTAGGCAACACTATGCTAAAAGGATTTATAGAATCCTGTACCTTTCAATTGGGAGCTTTGATATTATGTCTTTGTCCATTGACACAATGTATTGATTTCATCCCCATTGTCCCTGAGTTGCTTTTATTTTTTTAAGAGCACTACTATATTGTGAATCACAAAGAACCCTGTGGTTTATACAGTTGGGAAGTTACTATTTTTTCCTATTACCTTAGGACTCAAAGCAAGACAGAAACAGCAGTAAAAGGAAAGAGAGGCTAGTGAGTTCTTTCCCCTGAGATCTGTTCCTCTTTTTTACAGTGGCCATAATTGAAATATTAGCCAGTTTCAAGATGGAATCATTTTTTTATGATTGTTCTCTGTTATCTCTTTAAAGAGATGAAGTGTAGAGATGAAGACGGATTTAAAAACCTTGGTTCTTCATTTAAAGCTTTAATTTTGTCTAAAAGAGTAAGTTGAAGTGTATTTCTTCATTATGTATCACTTGAATCTCTGCTTTAAAATAGTGATTAAATGAAATCACAATTTTAGGGCTAAACAAAATTTTAACAAATTTGTCTGACAGATGCGGGCTTTTATATAATAAATATTTTTATATCACTTCTTGGTGCATCTAGGTTGTTTGTTTGTTTGTTTGTTTGTTTAGAATTCTTGACTGATTTAAAACTTGAACTTAATGGAACTGAAAACCTCTTCTGTAAAGGGCCAAATAGTAAATATTTTGGATTTTGCCAGTCATAAATTCTAGATGTTGCAATTACTCAATTCTGTCCTTGTAGCATGAAAGAAATATGAAAAAAAAAAAATGAGTGCGGTTGCATTCCAACAATTCTTTATTTACAAGACCAGGATTTGGCCTGTGGACAATAGTCTACAGACACCTCCTAAAAGGATATGTAAAAAATATATATTATGAAATGTTGAAACAGTTTAAAATTATAGAAAAAATACAGAGCAAAATATGCAATAGCCAAAATTGTTTACCTAAAGATGATGATTATTTAAATTAATATATTTTCCAGATTTGTTCTACATATGTATATGACAAAGATAAAATCATATTGAATATATATTTAATACAATACTTTTATATTCAATATTACCTTTTTATGTCAATGAAATAATTTTGAAAACCTCATTTTAGTTAGAAAAATATTAAAATTTAATGACCATAAACTTATTTTTGTAATCATCTCCTTTGGTTGAAGTTTTATTTTGTTTCTCAAGTGTTCCCAACTGCAAATGTTACATGTTTTACATAGAATGTAGCCACTTTTATTTTTTGTTAATTAGGTATAATTTTAGAAATGGAAATACTACATTAAAATGTATTAACTTTTAAAAAATCTGAATATCGAACATCAAATCACTTTTTAAAAGCACAGGATTTCCTGTTTCATCACATGCTCATGAATAGCCATGATTATAATGTAAAATAATTTTTTCAATCCTTTTTTTCTAAATTAAATGAAAGAGGGAGAGACCAAGACAAAGAGAGCACTCTAAAAATGTATTTCCAGTACAATATGAATGATATGTTTCTTCTATTTATAATATGGCATTGAGAAATATTTTTCTTCTAATGAAAACATTATCACTATAATAACTGCAACTCTGCTTATTCAATCACACAAAGCAAGGAAAGGGTTTCTGAAATTTTCCCATCTCAGGGAGCTACAGAATTGCAGGATTTACAGAAGCCACCACAAAGTAACAAATTACATAAAATTGTGACAGAGATCTCAGCAGGTATCCCCAGTAAGACCTGGCTGCTTAAGAATTCCAGTGGTTAGTATAGCTATGTAAAGTCATTCATACTTTACAGAGTAGCAAAGTGATGAACAATTTTTCCCAATGCTAAGAGAATTTATGGAAAGTCCATAGCTACATTTTTGGGGGGAGGTGGCAAAACTTGGTGATTAAGTGCACTTCAAAGTCAGTGAAAATAACAGTACATGAAGTAGTACATATGTATGAATATATAATACATGCGACCATAATACTCCTTGTGGTAATCCTCATAAACCCAGAATAGAAAAGTATTTTAGCTCAGTAATAGACTTAGGATAATGTATTCACATCATATTCTGAGGTACACATAAATCCAGTTTACTTCCAGAAATGAGATGCTATAGGGCCAAAGTGGTTTTCCTGAATACAAACCTCTAAAACACGGACTTAATATTTTCAACTTCAGAAATGTTTACTGCTAAAATTGTTTAAATTTATTGTCCAAGCTATTATTCCAATTTTCAACATTTGAAGTGAACATCCTTAAGCCTACATGAAATATGCTACTTTGTATATCATAGCAAGATAAAATAATTATTTTTATTTTTCTAATTTTTAATGTTGAAAATATTCAAACAGATATATGCAAACATGTACTAGTACCATAAATGTGCATGTGTCTACCACCCAGATTCAATAATATTTACTATATTTATCTATCTATATAACTATAAATACAGAATTTTTAATTTTTGTTTCATTTTTCTAAGTAAGCCATTGAAAATAAGTTGCAGACACTATTAAGATTTTACTCCCAAGGTAATTTAGCATTCATATATAAAAATCAGGACATTCTCCTAAGTAATCTCAATCCCATTACTTCTTCCAAGAAAGTTAATAATTATCTAATGTAAAACATCTAGTATGTATCTAAATTTCAATAATGTCCCCCAAATGTAGCTGTTACATAGAGCCAACATTATTATATTGTTAATCTCTTTTAACCTAGAACAGTTCCCCAGCTCTTGTTTTTTACATTGCAGAAGAAAGATTTCTGAATTTCAAGACATACAATAGAAACTATCAAAAGTGAAACACAGGCAAATACTGGAAAAAAAATACTCAGAGTAATGGTGAGCCATATGAAAACTTTATGTTGCTTAACAAATGTCCAAATGCAGTCCATGACAGAAAGAGAAGGTGACAAGAAAGTTCATGCCTTATGCAGAAAACCACAATAGAACTTGAATGACCAAGTCATAGGGTTTGGGAAGAGCAGGGCACAAGGGATATGAGACTTCCAAAGTTGAAAGGGAGCATGTTGGACAGGTATTAAATGTCATGGTGTGGAGCAACCTACTTCTGACAAAGCCTACTTGAAGACATTTGCATTCTAGAACAATAACTAAAGGGAAAAATTGATTTCAGAGGGAAGAGAATGGTTGCATAGCTCTCGTAATTTGCCTTGATAATATGATGAGGGTAAATAATCATGGGCAGGGAACAGAGTGGAGAGATTTGAGAACCATGTCATGGAGTATTGCAAAAGTTAGAGGAAACAGTCCTTCACTCATGATCCTGTTTGCAAGATTGGAGCTCCCTAAAACACCCTCAGATTCAATAATTCATTAGAAGGACTCACATCAGTCAAAGGGAGAGACTCATGGGGCAGAGAACAGGAGGATTCCAAACATGGAACTTCTAGGTGTTCTCTCCCAGTGGAGTCAGGAACAGCGTTAACTACTCTTGGAAATAATATGTGACAATATACAGAGTGTTACCAAGCAAGGAAGATTACCTGAGCCTTGGTGACTCTGTTTTTGTGTGTGTGTGTGTGTAAACATTCTTTATTCATTTGTCTACTCATCTTTTAAGGCTTTTTATAACTAACTCTGTGGTGCCTTCCTTTGTGATCCAAGCAGAATTAATTTGTCTTTGTCTTATGTTGTTTTAGCATTTAATGCTTATGTTATACTACAGAAAATTCCATATTTCTCTCTTATAACCTTGTAAATACGTGTAAGCCAGGAAACACATTTTTTGGAGCATGGGGAGGTGAAGTCTTCCAATAATTGAGAGTTCAAGGACTTTATACTAACTTCGCCCCAAAAGCATAACTAACTTAGAATGCTATATGTCACCTATCTATGCTTTGAGATCAGAATTCCACCTATAGAGTGAAGGTTTTGGTTTCAGTAACAGACCAGGCAGGTCTAGGTGTTTGAGGGAGAGGAATGGAGAATTACTTGAAGCAGGGACTTAATTATATGAGCAGGATTATTTAATATGTGTTTACTCTGTGCCAGGCACTATATATTAAGCTCTTTTCATGCATTACATCAATTATGAAATCCAGAAAGGCAGAAAAATGCTGAATGAATAAGTAAGGGGTAATGTATTCCAAGTCAAAATTGTAAAGCCAGGAACAACATCCACTTGTTTGATGTATATTTCTGAGCTGCAATTATGTCAGGCATAAGTAGAAAGAATGAAAAATGAATAAAACCTTCCTTTTATCTTAACATCCATTTCCAATTCTTTCAATTGCTTAGACCAGCTGATAAAGTTTTCTTCCTGTATTTTGACTCATGTTTTAGGGTTTTCTTTGATTCTATATTTGTGCCCCCTTCCCCAAAATGTATTTATTTTCTGTATAGGAATTCTGCTTTTTTTGGTCTTTGCCCATAGTGACAAATTCATTTTTTATGATGACCATAAGAAAGAATGGAACTATAGGTGTGTATTTTAAAGAGATGAATGGTCTATTGCATTATAAAACAATCTGTGGTGGATATTAAATATTATTCATGAAGAGCTTCCCTGAATGGCCAATGGCCAATTTTAGAAAACAACACCCCGTTCAGTTTATATATATATATATATATATATATATATATATATCTCCTTCTATCTTTTTGTAAGCACCACTTCACACTCACTCACTGTTTCTTATCACTTGGTTCTTCTACACACTTACCCGAGCTTTGCTAATCCTTTCCTAAGCTATAGAATAAATTTGAGCCAGGGTAGGGTCATTATCTCATAATAACAACAAAAAACGATGCTAAAAGTATGCCTTCTGTCCTTTAATTTCAACAAGATTAGCACATTTAGAAACAGCTTTATAAAGTTCAGTCTGTATATGGTTATCAGCATTTTCCTTTCTAGAATTAAAATGCTCACATTTTATTTATCTTGCAATTAATCAATAGAAACACAAATGGCAAGTATACATGGCCAGCCATTGCTTGATTTTTTTAATACAAATCTCAAATCCAATTGACATTTTGTGCTATTTTCCTTTCTTCTTTATACCCCATAATAACCTTTTTCTTTTCAGCATTTTGTTTTATTTATAGAACTTTGTTTACATTACTGGATGGACCTAGTATGCATCATATATAAGTTCCTAAATGATCAGGTAGACATGATCAAACAGAAAGCAAATTTCTTCTACTATTTTCATTATAGAATACCTTTACAATGGAATTTTATATCATGTTGCTTAAGGTTGGCATCCTTTTTGTCCTCTTCCTCAAAGTGCCATGATATGAAACTAAAATGTCCACATTCACTTCATTGTGTAATTGATCATATACATTTAATTGTCATATTAATTAAGCATAGCATAAGCAATGTCTTTCCTAGGTATGATATATGTGCTACACACCTTGCATTTAGTTTCTTGATAAAAACTTTAAAAGTCAGCAGATTTGATGTTCTACGTGCTATACATTTATAAAAATGTATTCTAATAATATTATGCTATATTATAAATATCATATGTCATTACTGGCACATGGTAACATTTATTAATCTAATGTCTGATCGATAATATTCTTTCACTATCTCAGTTCTGATATTTACATATTTAGTTAAGTTGAAGAAGTTAATCAGCCATTCTCAAATTCCCTAAAGGCTAGATGTAGATAATACTGTCAGATTCCAATGAATTAACACCAAACCACAGATTATTGAAATAAAAGCAGAGGCACTTAGCTAGATTGAAAATGCTTACCTGTAGATGTGTAGTGGTGATATCTCCTTTAGTCAACAAACGAATATACTTAAACCTAAAAAATGATAGTTATTAAAATAATAAGAAATGACTGATGTTCAGTAATATGATATCTATAATACAAAGGAAAAAGTTTTCGGAGAAAGTCTTTGAAACCACATATCTAAGTATCTACTTACACTAAATTACATAAAAATTTTAAGAGGCATGAATATCTGACTTTCCAAAATGCTATCAATATGAGGAAAAGTAGCTTGCTCCTAAAGACAAATGCAAATGTAGCCTGTGAGAAGCAATCTCTAGGAGTAAGACAAAAGACTGAACTTTTATACAGGGTTGACAGAAGAATCCTAAAATTATCTGAAATAATTTAACATAGTGTAAAGCAGTAAAATCTACTTTGTGTTCTAAGGTATTACAATTACTATTACAAGGAAGTGTTAAAAATGAATACATTGATCAACACTTATGTGTGCATATGCTAGTAACATTCATCAGGTGTTAGGCAGGTGGGAGAGGGAAAGAGGGGATGGGTATATTCACACCTAGTGGGTGTTGGGGGATGGATACGCTTGAAACTCTGATTCAGGTGGGGCAAAGCCAATATATGTAACCTAAACATTTTTACCCCATAATAAGCTGAGATAAAAAACATTTTTAAATGAATAAATATATACACTTATTGCTATGAGTTGGATTGTGTCCTAGCAAAATTCATATGGTAAATAAAGTCCTAATCTCAGTACCTCAGAATTTGGATTTGTATTTGGAATCAGGGCCTTTATAGAGGTGACTAAGTTAAAATAAGGTTGTTAGGGACCCTAATCCAATTTGACTGGTGTCTTTGTAGGAAGAAATCTGGGCATACAGGGACACACACACAAATAGGAATGGCCAAGTGAGGACACAGGAAAAAAGTGTGGCCTCTGCAAGCCAAAAAGTGAGTCCTCAGCAAAATCCAAACCTGCCAACGCCTTGATATTGGGCTTGCAGCCTCCAAAACTGTGTGAGAAAATAAATTTCTGTTGTGTAAGCCACCCAGTCTGTGGTAGTTTGTTATAGCCATCCTAGCAAACAAATAAACTCATATTAAAGAAAATAATGATAATTAAAATAAGATATGGCCATTATGTCCTACTAAAGGAAACAGAATCCTGTGCATTGTTTTGGATCATTGTCATAACAAAAGATAATAGTTCTGAACAATAAGAACACAAATATGTGTTGAAATCTCTACCTTTATTGTGAAATAGTGAATTTCTTTTTCCTATTCTGTCAGTGTTTGCTTCAATTATCTTGAAGTTCTGTTTTTTTCTGAACATTTCTTGCAGTGCAGTTATACTGAGATGAATTCTCTCAGCTTTTGTTTGTATAAAGCCTACATTTTATCTTCAATTTGGAAAGATAGCTTTCCATGAATAAATTTTAACTACGACTGGATTTTTTTTGTGTGCTTTAAAGATATTATCCCATTTTCTGTAGTTTTGCATAGTGTCTGTAAAAAAGTCTGCTGTAATTTGTATTAGTGCTTTTTTTAAATATGTATCTTCTTTTATTGAAAATTTAAAAAATAAGGAACTTGAGTAAGCACTGCATTTTTGAATTTGGGGAAATGAAGACATTTAGAAGCAAGTATAGCTGCTAGCACTAATGATGAGATACCTTGTGTTTTTATTGTGGCTTCTGCCTCATTTTTTCTCATGACTTGGTTAGGGTGAGGTTCAAGTTACGAACTTGAGCACCATTTGAGATAGGTAGGAAGACTTCTTCTAATCTTCTTGTCCCAGATCTTAGTGTTTATCTTCTTCCATCAAGTGTGCTTTTGCCCAAGAACCTTGTCAGTGGTCTCCAAGCCTCTCGGGGGCCTTTCTCCTTCCAGTTTTCCTCTGCAACTTCTTCCCATGGAGTCTCCTGTAGTCTCAGGTACCCTTCCTTCTGACCCTTGTCCAATGTAAGTTTGTCTGCTTGTTTATTCTTTTCATTTTCTTCTAAAATCTGTCCTTTTTGCAGAGACACTTTGGCTGGTAGTTTCTCTCATCCGCCATCTTGTATCCCCCCTCCATATCCTGTATTAGTTCTATTTATGTAATTTGTGTTTATTCTATGGCTGCCTTTAAGATTTCTCATTATCATTGTATAAACACTTTAACTTCTGCCTCCTCCTTTTTTTATTTAATTTTTCTGATTAATGCTGTTCTTATTTTATTGTTATTTGCATTGGTGTGATTTTCTTTTGTTCATCTTAACTGGGGTTGATTTTTGACATTAGTAATATTAGCTAAAAATTCTATTATTTCCCTGGAACTTCTTAAAATTTTCAGACACACACACAAAAAGAACAATGAATCACTTTTAAATTTGTGCTATGTGAATGATTTCACTATTGCATTTTATTGAAGATAACGAACTTTATATTGTATTAATAGAATGATGATGCAATTTTGTTAATATAAAACACCAAACCAAAGGAATAAGAAAATTATTTATTTGGTTGTTTACATATTAAAAGAATTTTTAAAATCTACATTACCCACTAGAAGATTTAGTCAAATGAATATCCAACTCTACTAAAAGAAAACAAGATGCAAATTCCATCTACATCAGGAAGAAAAGAGATTTTCCTAGAGGTTTGGCTTCCCCATCCTCCTTTTATAAAGAAGAGATCTGCGCCACTTCTCATAGTTAAAGAAAAAATTTATAATACTGATGAGCCTTACTGGAGGTAAAAAAACGGCATTTAAACTAATGTCCATACAGTCTGATACTAGAAATTATTTAAGAACAATAAATTTCTTACATTTCAGTTTAGATTTCTATTCCTTTGAATAAATTACTTAGATAAGTATTGCAGCATTGATTATAATCAGTAACCTAGAAAAGTATTTGCCTCTGACTGGAAAATACAAGACTTGAAATTCAATCCCTTGTGAAATGTAAAACTCTTTCGCTCGTTAAGAATTCTAAAAACAGTACTCACCTTTATTGGGTACAGCATAAACAGCTTTAACAATAAAAGATTAAACAAATATGCATTTGATAAATGTGTTACCAGATTAATTTGATTTTGAGTTTGATTTTTAATATTTGTGACTATCTATTGCCTTCTTATTCATAGAACATATTTCTAATATGATACTTGTGCTTTAACAAACTAAAAACACCTATTGTTTGGGAAGATTCTCTGGAAGGAAGACAATCTTGAAGTTGCATCAATAATATAGTTCAATGTTATGTATTTCAAGTTTCCAATCACTAAATTTTTACCTAGAGATTGCATTTATACATAAATCTATTAAAATTTTTCCTACTAATAGTTCTCTCTCTTATAAAGGGAGTATGGGTAAGCCAAAACTCTAGGAGAATAAAAAACTCTTTTCTTCCTAAAGTTGATGGAATTTGCATTTTGTGTTCTTTTAGAAGAGTTGGGTATTTATTTAACTAAATCTTCTAGTGGGTAATGTAGATTTTAAAAATTCTTTTAATAATGTAAACAGCCAAATGAGTAATTTCCTTATTCTTTTTATTTGGTA